>CM062285.1:0-10000 GCA_031216635.1 Dissostichus eleginoides
CACACATAACATAAACACTCACGCTCTCACACACACAACATAAACACTCTCACGCTCTCACACACTCACTCACTCTACACACACAACATACACACTCTCACACTCACACACACAACATACACACTCTCACGCTCTCACGCTCTCACACACTCACTCACTCTCACACACACAACATACACACTCTCACACTCACACACCCAACATACACACTCTCACACTCTCACAACACACAACATAAACACTCACGCTCTCACACACACAACATACACACTCTCACACTCTCACACACATCATCAAACACTCACGCTCTCACACACAACTATACACCCTCACACACACAACATACACACTCTCACACTCACAACATACACAGTCTCACGCTCTCACACACTCACACTCTCACACTCTCACACACACAACATACACACTCTCACCACACAACATACACACTCTCACACTCTCACACACACAACCACACTCTCACACTCACCAACATACACACTCTCACACTCTCACACACTCCACTCACTCTCACACACACAACGTACACACTCTCACACACACAACATACACACTCTCACGCTCTCACACACACACATACACACATCTCTCACACTCACAACATAAACACTCTCATGCTCTCACACACACAACATACACACCACCTCAGTCACTCTCACACACACACACACACATACACACTCTCACACACACACATACACACTCTCAACTCTCACACACACAACATACACACTCTCACATTCTCACACACACAACATACACACTCTCACGCTCTCACACACACAACATACACACTCTCACGCTCTCACACACACAACATACACACTCTCACACTCTCACACACTCACTCCTCACTCTCACCACACAACATACACACTCTCCACATAACATAAACACTCACGCTCTCACAACATACACACTCTCACGCTCTCACACACTCACTCTCACACTCTCACACACACAACATACACACTCTCACACACACACAACATACACACTCTCACACTCACACATACACACGCTCACGCGCTCACACACTCACTCTCACACTCTCACACACACACATACACACTCACACACACATACACACTCTCACACTCTCACACACACAACATACACCTCTCACACTCACAACATACACACTCTCACGCTCTCACACACTCACTCACTCTCACACACAACAACGTACACACTCTCACACACACAACATACACACTCTCACGCTCTCACACACACATACACACTCTCACACTCACAACATAAACACTCTCACGCTCTCACACACAACATACACACACACTCAGTCACTCTCACACACACACACACACATACACACTCTCACACACACAACATACACACTCTCACACTCTCACACACAACATACACACTCTCACATTCTCACACACACAACATACACACTCTCACGCTCTCACACACACAACATACACACTCTCACGCTCTCACACACATACATACACACTCTCACGCTCTCAAACACACAACATACACACTCTCCACACACAACATACACACTCTCACGCTCTCACACACACAACCTACACTCTCACACACACATACACACTCTCACGCTCTCACACACACAACATACACACTCTCACACACACAACATACACACTCTCACGCTCTCACACACACAACATACACACACCAACTCGTCACTCTCACACACACACACACACATACACCTCTCACACACACACATACACACTCTCACACTCTCACACACACAACATACACACTCTCACATTCTCACACACACAACATACACACTCTCACGCTCTCACACACACAACATACACACTCTCACGCTCTCACACACACAACATACACACTCTCACGCTCTCACACTCACTCACTCTCACACACACAACATACCACTCTCACACACATAACATAACACTCAGCTCTCACAACATACACACTCTCACGCTCTCACACACTCACTCTCACACTCTCACACCACAACATACACACTCTCACACACACAACATACACACTCTCACCTCACAACATACACACTCTCACGCGCTCACACACTCACTCTCACACTCTCACACACACAACATACACACTCTCACACACAACATCCACTCTCACACTCTCACACACACAACATACACACTCTCACACTCACAACATACACACTCTCACGCTCTCACACACTCACTCACATCTCACACACACAACGTACACACTCTCACACACACAACATACACACTCTCACGCTCTCACACACACAACATACACACTCTCACACTCACAACATAAACACTCTCACGCTCTCACACACACAACACACACACTCAGTCACTCTCACACACACATACACACTCTCACACACACAACATACACACTCTCACACTCTCACTCACAACATACACACTCTCACTTCTCACACACACAACATCACACTCACGCTCTCACACACACAACATACACACTCTCACGCTCTCACACACATAACATACACACTCTCACGCTCTCAACACACAACATACACACTCTCACACACACAACATACACACTCTCACGCTCTCACACACACAACATACACTCTCACACACACCAACATACACACTCTACACGCTCTCACACACACAACATACACCTCTCACACACACAACATACACACTCTCACGCTCTCACACACACAACATACACACTCTCACACACAACACTACACACACACTCACTCCACCACACACACTCCTGTCGTGGATCCGATGTAATCTCATGCACTTTCATGTGCACACTGGTGTAAACAATTTAACATGTTCATACAAATGCTCAACTTTGTACCGTGATATCTTGTTTTAATAGTTACTTTATCACTTTATTTTGTGTGTGTGTGTGTGTGTGTGTGTGTGTGTGTGTGTGTGTGTGTGTGTGTGTGTGTGTGTGTGTGTGTGTGTGTGTGTGTGTGTGTGTGTGTGTGTGTGTGTGTGTGTGTGTTGTGGTGTGTGTGTGTGTGTGTGTGTGGTTGTGTGTGGTGTGTTGTGTGTGTGTGTTGTGTGTAGGAAGTCATTAGGATGCATTTAAATCCCATATTTATTCTCTCTGTCTTTCTTTCCTCCGCGTTCTGATGCTCACGGAGGTTTTGTGATGCTAACTGCTACTATGCTAAACACCAGACGCACTCTGAGGACGTCTAACTAAAAGACCAAGACAAATGTAATATTAAGATCATTAAATGTGAACACATTTAAGGGAATAATAGTTGTTTTTTCGGTTAAAACTTTTGTGGCCTTTCCTTCTATATTTCCTCCGTGTTGAGATGCTAACGCAGGTTTCGATGCTAACTATGCTAACAACAGATGCACTCTGAGGACATTGAGTCGTGTTAAACATTATTCATTATGAGAGAGTGAATAAAAGATGTTAATTGACCTTCGTGTGGAAATACTCCCTGCATTATTGCCTTTACACGTATATAAACATATATTTTACATGCAGATTTTTAGTTTCTGCAGCAAATCTGTCACTTCTGTTTGTTCTTTCCCAGCCATGTGTCACGTCATGTTAAACTGAGACCTTACATACTGTTTTGTTCTAGTGGCCTTGTAATAAGAGCGCACACACACACACACACACACACGGCGGGTTTGTTTTGGAGCCTGGTCCTGGTGACGTTCTGCAGAGAGAGCGTCTGTTTTCTGTTCAAGCTCCGATGAGATATTTCAGTGTGTGTGTGCATTGAATGTGTGTGTGTGCATGTTTGAATGTGTGTTTGACTGTGATTTGTGTGTGTGTGAACCTCTCGCTGGCAGAACGTCCACTTATTGAATTAGTGCTGATCAAACAGCTGGAGGCAGATCAATATTGGTTCATGTGTGCAGACCATGCATTTTACACTGTATTTAACCTACAGAACGTTAGCACTATAATTTCTGACTTTTTAGCACATTTTGCACATTATAGTATGTTTATTTTAAACTATACAGGTTTAATTTGAATAAATAAAAGCCTTGTCTTAACTAAGAAGTTCAAAGGTGCTTATTTGAACCCAAAACATGAGCTTTACCTAACCAAATGTTTAATTACGTCAACCTAACAAGTCATTCTGTTGCCTAGACAAAGAGTTTCTGCTCTGCATGATATTAGGAGGAAAATGTGCTCTTCATGCTCTTCTTCATGATAACCTTGAGAGTACAGTAAAGGGCAATGAGACAGCTTTCCATAGGCTTTTAAATTGGTGATAAGGCATTTTAAAGTAGTAGAATGCATCTGCAATATCACTTTTGATTGGAATGTGTTGAACTCTTGGTGTACCGTCTCTCTGTTCCTTTATGAATAAATGATAAGGTATTCCTCTTGTTTGAGTAAAGCAGCACAGTGACAGCAGGCATGAGCGCAAACACCTCGTTTTGAGTTGAAATAAGGGTCTCTTTCCTCTTTTTAAACATTTCAGATGTTCAGCACTGAAATGATCTGCAGCTGGTTTAAAACAGCAATCAGATTTCTGTGTTTGTTTATGCTCGGAACAAATATGCAAACGTGTGTAGAAAGCCGAGCAAATCCCTACTCTCTCATCGGGAGTTATTCAGAGAAACCCTCGCTGTAGTAACGCTGAGACGCAGGAAGCTTTCTTTTAAAGCCTTCAAGCATTTCTTTAAGTGCAAGAGACACTCAGTGAGGCTTTGTCAGGTCACTGAGAGAGTTCTCCTGCAGCAGAGAGACACTCAGTGAGGCTTTGTCAGGTCACTGAGAGAGTTCTCCTGCAGCAGAGAGACACTCAGTGAGGCTTTGTCAGGTCACTGAGAGAGTTCTCCTGCAGCAGAGAGACACTCAGTGAGGCTTTGTCAGGTCACTGAGAGAGTTCTCCTGCAGCAGAGAGACACTCAGTGAGGCTTTGTCAGGTCACTGAGAGAGTTCTCCTGCAGCAGAGAGACACTCAGTGAGGCTTTGTCAGGTCACTGAGAGGTTCTCCTGCAGCAGAGAGACACTCAGTGAGGCTTTGTCAGGTCACTGAGAGAGTTCTCCTGCAGCAGAGAGACACTCAGTGAGGCTTTGTCAGGTCACTGAGAGAGTTCTCCTGCAGCAGAGAGACACTCAGTGAGGCTTTGTCAGGTCACTGAGAGAGTTCTCCTGCAGCAGAGAGACACTCAGTGAGGCTTTGTCAGGTCACTGAGAGAGTTCTCCTGCAGCAGAGAGACACACACAGCTGTAGTTTTCTCTGAAATGCATCATCATGTCTCAGTGTTTATTTATTCAGTTTAGGGTCTAATGAATGTGCAGCCCTGTGTAATCTGCAGAGTGTCGGGGGGTTAGCTGCTGCACGAGGGGAGCTCATTCCTCAGGGTTTCCTGCAGATATTCCAGAGATTTGAAGCAACAATTTACTCCTCAGCTCACACACACTTCCCTTTCTGATTCAGGCACTTTATCTGATACACATGTACAGGTCTGTGCACGTCGTATCCACGCTGTGATCAGTGGGATTCCTGCAGAAACCTGTGACGTCTCTGAAACATCAGATCTGATTCTCTGCCAGAGGAGGCATGTGGTGTTTCTCTGGAGCTTTTGTCTCTTCACGTCGTCAGATCATGAATATTTCACACAGTGTCGGTGTCAGATATCACAGGGTGTTAGGTTAGCTTTAAGGGGAGACTCTGCAGGTGAAAAGGGAACAAAGTCGAGGTAATAACTTCATACAAATCAAGTCAAAGCTATTTACAGAGGGACTTTTGGATATCTCTTAAGAGCATGTCAAACATGCATGTTTTTAGTGATAACGTGTGTATGAATGAGTGTTTGAATGGTTTAGAAATATGTAGAATATAGAGAGGAATGAACCTGGAGAGTTTGATGTGTGTAAGAGAGATTTCTGTGAGAGAGGTAAAGACATTTGAGCAAAAGGCCCTCAGAGAAAATGTCCTGCGAAAAGTTGTACTCTTTACACAAACATATATATATTTGAAGAAAGAAAGTATAAAAACATTTTTATACGAAAAAGTCAAGTAGTAAATGTTAAAGAGGACATCATCTGTCATGTTCAGGTTCATATGAGTGTTGGTTTCTCTACTGTGTTTCCACTCGTCTGATGGAAGACATGTCCTTCTTCCTGCAGTGTCTCTTGCTTTAATACATCTGCCTCTAAGGACGAGATGTTTGTCTTCCCCACATGTGGAAATATCTAATAATAAAGTGTTTCCATGGAGGATCAGTGCCTTTATTAACGTCCTGATGATTGGCCAATTGACCACCATGTGACGGTTTGAAATCAGGAAGTGTTTTATTTCCTCATCAGGAGGACAAAGAGAATACTGCTGCTCCTACAGTGGTGTGTGTGTGTGTGTGTGTGTGTGTGTGTGTGTGTGTGTGTGTGTGTGTGTGTGTGTGTGTGTGTGTGTGTGTGTGTGTGTGTGTGTGTGTGTGTGTGTGTGTGTGTGTGTGTGTGTGTGTGTGTGTGTGTGTGTGTGTGTGTGTGTGTGTGTGTGTGTGTGTGTGTGTGTGTGTGTGTGTGTGTGTGTGTGTGTGTACTAGCTGAGCTAACGTTTGTATATCAGAAGAGCAGAGGAGATGCTAAACCTCCTGAACCACGAACACTGAAGGAATCCTAGAAGCTCGGTCATCGCTATGAGGATTACTTTGGCCACGAAATAGTTCATTGTCAATAAACATGCCTAAAAACACTCGTTATCTTAGAGTGTCTGAATCTGCATTGGATTTGTGGCAGAGAGATATTTGACTACACGAAAAGGAGTGTTAGAATAAGGGTGGATATGTACTATTTCTCTATATTTGAATGGGATGAAGGATGTTAGAGATGGCACCTTACGAGGATTACTTTGGCCACGATAACAGTGTGTTATACACCTGATTTCCTGAAAGCCAAACCCTGTATCAGATGCTTATTGTTTGGGGACATTATTGTCAGTACACTTGCGTTGTGTCTGAATCTGGATGATATGTGTGTTTCTGCTGCTGGTGCTTCAGAGCAATCCTGCAGAGTAAGAGGAAGTCTGGACACGTCTGTTGTTGATGAAGAAAGTTCAATATAGACCTGAGATGAGTGAGGGGGATTCATGCACATTAATGCTCATAAAGATGGTTTTATCCAGTGTTTGGTGTGTTTTGAGACACCTAATCAGACTTGATTTGCATTTTCTGATGTTAAAGCAGACTTAAATACTCTTTGAAATGCTGGGTTAATTTGTTGCAGCATTTGAAGCTAAATTGAGTAAATGAAGGCGTATCACTGCAGGATAAAACACTCTTCTTTCAGGCAAATGTCAAAAAAACATATCAAGTCCACATTCAGGAGTTGTCTGTTGTGTGTGCAGGTTTCAGCAGGAGTTAGGGAAGGGAACTCAGGACACTGAAGGCTTTGCAGACCAAACATATATATATATAACACACTACAGGAGAGGGAAGAGAGAGAAGATCCTGTAATGTCTGGTTTTCTTGCTGCTCAGGAACCCAACAAATGATTCATATCTCTCCGTGGCTTCAGAATGAAACACTTGGCTTTGCTTTTTGTCCCTCATGGTTAGCCGTACTTCTCTGTTACACTTCCTGCAGAGAGATAATTGGGCTGCTTCACTGCAACATCACAGGGTTTAAAAGGGTTGTGTGTGTGTATGTGTGTGTGTGTGCAGGGAAACATTACCCAGAATCCTCTGCACAGGGAGGGGGGGGGGCGTCAACAAACAGCATCACCATCACAACATAGTGACGCTTAGACAACAGGAAACACATGAACCCTGCATATAACTCAGTAATAGATATTAGCTTTTGGTCTGCCTGTGTTTGCATTGTGCAATCAGTGGATATATCATTAGTGATAGGACCTCCGATATCTCACACACACTTCATTTTGCACTCATGCCTCATTTTAACACCTCGAGATCCTATTATCTGATTCAATCCCCAACGCTTCCTCCTGGACTAACTCTACTGTCTTTGTCTTGTTTTTCAGAGGAAATTAAAGAGGAATCAGAGAATTTAAGGTAAGCATTCAATACTGTGTGTGTGTGTGTGTGTGTGTGTGTGTGTGTGTGTGTGTGTGTGTGTGTGTGTGTGTGTGTGTGTTGTGTGTGTGTGTGTGTGTTGTGTGTGTGTGTGTGTGTTGTGTGTGTGTGGTGTGTGTGTGTGTGTGTGTGTGTGTGTGTGTGTGTGTGTGTGTGTGTGTGTGTGTGTGTGTGGGTGTCAGGATGATTTTCAGGCCCTGCATGATGTGTGTGTTCCTCTCTTCTTCTTCAGTCCTCCTCCTAGTGATGTGTGTGTTCCTCTCTTCTTCTTCAGTCCTCCTCCTAGTGATGTGTGTGTCCCTCTCTTCTTCTTCAGTCCTCCTCCTAGTGATGTGTGTGTTCCTCTCTTCTTCTTCAGTCCTCCTCCTAGTGATGTGTGTGTTCCTCTCTTCTTCTTCAGTCCTCCTCCTAGTGATGTGTGTGTTCCTCTCTTCTTCTTCAGTCCTCCTCCTAGTGATGTGTGTGTTCCTCTCTTCTTCTTCAGTCCTCCTCCTAGTGATGTGTGTGTTCCTCTCTTCTTCTTCAGTCCTCCTCCTAGTGATGTGTGTGTTCCTCTCTTCTTCTTCAGTCCTCCTCCTAGTGATGTGTGTGTTCCTCTCTTCTTCTTCAGTCCTCCTCCTAGTGATGTGTGTGTTCCTCTCTTCTTCTTCTTCAGTCCTCCTCCTAGTGATGTGTGTTTTCCTCTCTTCTTCTTCAGTCCTCCTCCTAGTGATGTGTGTGTTCCTCTCTTCTTCTTCTTCAGTCCTCCTCCTAGTGATGTGTGTTTTCCTCTCTTCTTCTTCAGTCCTCCTCCTAGTGATGTGAAGTCCGGCTCCAGCACTTTACCTCCCATCAAATCCAAAACCAACTTCATCGAAGCCGACAAGTACTTCCTGCCGTTCGAGTTGGCCTGTCAGTCAAAATGTCCTCGAATCGTCATCACCTCGCTCGACTGTCTGCAGGTCAGTGGCAATGCATCCTGACACATGTGGAGAGAGGATAACATATATCAATTGAAGCTGTGTTTTGGGTGCATGTGCAGAAAGTGATGTGATCATAAATGCTACCAGGCATCGATGCAGCAGCTATTCTGCAGTTAAAAGCCACAAACAGTCAGAAAAAGACTGAAAGTGACTCCAAAAGGACTCAGAGGGGCATAACAACCTCAGAAAGACACTGAAGGACCACAAAGAGACTAAAGCTGCAATGATTAAAGGTCGACTCATTAATTAGGTAGTCAACAGATAGTAAATCGCCAACTGCTTTACTAATAAATTGATCGTTTCATGCATTTTTAGAGAATAAATTAACACATTGAATATTTTCAGTCCCAAATGTACCAATTTGTTGTTATCTTTAGTTTTGGACATTTAATGACATTACCTTGGTCTTCTACTGTTGTGGGCATTTTCTACTGTTTCCTGATTATTTTCACACCCAAGAACAAATAACCAAAGATTAATCAATTATATGAAATGGTCATGAGTTGCAGCCCTACAAGAGACTCAAAAGGACTCAAACCAACAGACACAATACCGCAGAGAGAGCTGCCTAACAACCACAGGGAGTTAGAGGATCACAGATAGCCCAACCAACAGACTCAATACCGCAGAGAGAGCTGCCTAACAACCACAGGGAGTTAGAGGATCGCAGATAGCCCAACCAACAGACTCAATACCGCAGAGAGAGCTGCCGAACAACCACAGGGAGTTAGAGGATCACAGATAGCCCAACCAACAGACTCAATACCGCAGAGAGAGCTGCCTAACAACCACAGGGAGTTAGAGGATCACAGATAGCCCAACCAACAGACTCAATACCGCAGAGAGAGCTGCCTAACAACCACAGGGAGTTAGAGGATCACAGATAGCCCAACCACAGACTCAATACCGCAGAGAGAGCTGCCTAACAACCACAGGGAGTTAGAGGATCACAGATAGCCCAACCAACAGACTCAATACCGCAGAGAGAGCTGCCTAACAACCACAGGGAGTTAGAGGATCACAGATA
>CM062285.1:15000-65000 GCA_031216635.1 Dissostichus eleginoides
CAAGATGTGGGTCAGACTTCCCACTCTATCTTTAATAACCGGGTCAGAAGCTGCTCAGCTGACAGGAAGTCGACTCGAAGCTCCTTCTCCTGATTTCTCTGCTGTTTGAGGGACGTTTTGAGGAAAAGCTTGCTCTAATGTCATCTTTTTCTTTTTGAATGACACTTCTCACTCCCCCTCCTCCTCTTCCCCTCCTCCTCTCCCTCCTCACTCCCCCTCCTCCTCTTCCCCTCCTCACTCCCCCTCCTCCTCTCCCTCCTCACTTCCCCTCCTCCTCTTCCTCTTGGACACGTAGCTCACAAATCACAAGCTCTCTTGGTCTCTGGCCTCCAGAAAGCGTGACCGCCAGGTAAAGCTGCAGGAAGCCGTGCCTGATCAGCCTCACACTCTCTCTCTCTCTCTCTCTCTCTGTGTGTGTGTTTGTGCTTCCTCTTCATCTCTTCATGCACTCATCTTCCTCTTCCTCTGCAGGTGCACTTCTTCTCCATTGTGCTTGCCGTGGCTTTAAATCATCTCACTTTCCTGTGATTTGAGTGAGGGATGGATGTGAGTGATTGAGAGCAGGAAGGGCTGCAGGGTTTAGAAAAAGAACAAACTGATTCTTTTGGACTCATGTGGAGATATTCAGGGATTCAAAGGCTTTATGAAATGCACGATAGTGACAGTCTGAAGTCCCAGGCTCAGTCTGAACTCCCAGGCTCAGTCTGAAGTCCCAGGCTCAGTCTGAAGTCCCAGGCTCAGTCTGAACTCCCAGGCTCAGTCTGAAGTCCCAGGCTCAGTCTGAAGTCCCAGGCTCAGTCTGAAGTCCCAGGCTCAGTCTGAGGTCCCAGGCTCAGTCTGAGGTCCCAGGCTCAGTCTGAGGTCCCAGGCTCAGTCTGAAGTCCCAGGCTCCGTCTGAAGTCCCAGGCTCCGTCTGAAGTCCCAGGCTCAGTCTGAAGTCCCAGGCTCAGTCTGAGGTCCCAGGCTCAGTCTGAAGTCCCAGGCTCAGTCTGAAGTCCCAGGCTCAGTCTGAAGTCCCAGGCTCAGTCTGAAGTCCCAGGCTCTGAGTCTGAAGTCCCAGGCTCAGTCTGAAGTCCCAGGCTCAGTCTGAAGTCCAGGCTCAGTCTGAAGTCCCAGGCTCAGTCTGAAGTCCCAGGCTGAGTCTGAAGTCCCAGGCTCAGTCTGAGGTCCCAGGCTCAGTCTGAAGTCCCAGGCTCAGTCTGAAGTCCCAGGCTCAGTCTGAAGTCCCAGGCTCAGTCTGAAGTCCCAGGCTCAGTCTGAAGTCCCAGGCTCCTACAACAATGCAACGTACAATATAATTAAGATATCAAAATAATAATTGTGCCGGATAAAATATTTTAAAAAATAGCAAATAAGAAATAAATAATTAATAAAATACAAATAAAATTATTGCAAGAACTCGGAAAATAAATATTCAGTAAAAATAAAAGCAGTGCAAGGAAAAATGTATATACACTAAAAATATCAATGTTGCAAAAAAAAAACTGAATACAAATTAAAAAGAAAATATAAATGGTGCAAGAAGAAATAGACTTATAATAAAAATCACATTAAATACAAATAAAGTCAAAATGAAATAGAGCCGGAGAGAGGAGCAAACGACACAATGCACAAGTACATGTCCAAATAAATCAACTATATTCATGTAAAAAACAAATCAAATAACATCAAATTAAATACTGTACAGTGGAATACATTTTTAAAACATATTTTTCCCTTTTCATTATTGATTATTTTTATTTATTTTTAAGAGGATCTTTACCAAACAAGGAATTTTTATGAAGTCTGTGAAATACCAGATATTTTTACATATTTAGCGTTAATAAATATTGCGATTGTGCACACCATTACATCTCCTTAAACCCCTTATGCTGTCTTTTATTAAGGTGTAGTAGTGCGTCAGACAGATATATAAAGCTTACACACACACACACACACACACACACACACACACACTACGTCTGAGGTGGCATTTACATAATGAGCTTAGTGTGTGAACAGCCTGGAGGTCACTGTTCCTGCTGCTCAACACTAACTGTTTCTCTCAGAAAGTCCATAGATTCTGTGGCGGTTTCAAACAGAACACTGGGTTCAGTTAGAGGAGTGTGTGAACAGCATAAAACAGATTTGTAAAGATAGCAGATAAAATAAGAAGTACTTTCTTGACCCCAATGTGGGAAATGTTCGCGTTGCAGCAGCATAAAAACACGAGGCATTGAACATTAGAGAAATCCAAAGACTGGAAATAAACTATCCAAAATGTAAACGTCTCAAATAGAAATAAAATAACATAAAAAAAGTAAAAAATATACATGGGATATCAGTAACAAAATATATTCAGGATATTATATACATGAATTGTGCAAGGAATGGATTATTAAATATTAGATTGAATACAAATGTACAGCGTGAGTTTAAGTCCAGTTATCAGAGAGGCAGAGAGTTCTCTTCCAGCCAGAGGAGGCTTGTTGTTCACATAATAGATAATCACGTTTTAATAACCGTGATTAATTATAAACCCAGGTCCAGCCGTTTGTAAATGTCTCTCCATGTTTCCATGCACTCCTCTTCTCTCTCACTCTTTTATTTCACTCTTCACACCCCGACCAGTCCACAATGCACTTGGATTGAAACACTGGCTGTTTATTGGCTGAGAAATCTTCCACCACTGCTTGCTCTCTTTTTTATGGACGTGTATCAGTGTTTGCCATCAGATATGAAGTGTGTGTGTGTGTGTGTGTGTGTGTGTGTGTGTGTGTGTGTGTGTGTGTGTGTGTGTGTGTGTGTGTGTGTGTGTGTGTGTGTGTGTGTGTGTGTGTGTGTGTGTGTGTGTGTGTGTGTGTGTGTGTGTGTGTGTGTGTGTGTGTGTGTGTGTGTGTGTGTGTCTGTGTGTGTGTGTGTGCTGCAGAAACATACCTCGTACCAAAACTTTACCTCAACCTATCATCGGAAATATTCCTTATCGCTCATTCTCTCATGTTTCTCTGACCCACTTTCAGACCAACACACACACACACACACACACACACAAACACACACACACACCGTGACACATCAGCTGTGTGAAATATAATTTGAGCAGCAGGCAGCATGACCTCCACACTCTCCGTCTCTTTTCAGAAGCATGTCCTACTTCTCATTCACATCTCCATTAAAAAAACACACTTTTATAATATAAATATATCTATTTGTTTGTTAAATTATATTTTAGTAACACTTTCTGTGATGTAATGTCTGTAAACAGACGTTAGTCGTGCTTTTTATAGAAAAACGTCACAGAAAGTGTTACTAAAGTTTTCAGTGAGCGACAGGAACACAGACAGGAAGGCACACTGGATTTTTATTTTGAATTTGTTTATATTTAACCTGTGTGTGTGTCTCTGTCTCTGTGTGTCTCTGTCTCTGTGTGTGTGTGTCTCTGTGTGTCTGTCTCTGTGTGTCTCTGTGTGTCCGTTTGTGTGTGTGTCTCTGCCCGTGTGTGTGTGTCTCTGTCTCCGTGTGTGTGTGTCTCTGTGTGTCCGTTTGTGTGTGTCTCTGCCCGTGTGTGTGTGTCTCTGTCTCCGTGTCTCTGTGTCTCCGTGTGTGTGTGTGTGTGTGTGTGTGTCTGCCCGTGTGTGTGTGTGTGTGTGTGTCTGCCCGTGTGTGTGTGTCTGCGTGTGTGTCTGCCCGTGTGTGTGTGTGTCTGCATGTGTGTGTGTGTGTCTGCCCGTGTGTGTGTGTGTGTGTGTGTATGTGTGTAGCTCCAGGAGGCGAAGCAGCAGGAGAGAGAGCGTCACCGTCAGCATTCCCCCGTCACTCCTCACCCAGAACCAGACTCTCCTCAACAGAACAGACCCACCATCACTCCCATCCCTCCCAGTACCACGGTACCATCCTCACCCATCCCTCCCAGTACCACGGTACCATCCTCACCCATCACTCCCAGTACCACGGTACCATCCTCACCATCACTCCAGTACCCCCATCCCAGAAAAGAGGACTGTTTCTGGGGAGGAGGAGGAGGAGGAGGAGGGTCCAGATCCAGAGAAGGTCTGATTTCTGCCAGGCTGAAAACGAGCAGACGGAGGCGGATCAGAGTGAGACTAATATCTCTATATCTTTACTTTGTCTTCATTCTTTCCAGCTAAAGACTCAAACTGTGTGTGTGTGTGTGTGTGTGTGTGTGTGTGTGTGTGTGTGTGTGTGTGTGTGTGTGTGTGTGTGTGTGTGTGTGTGTGTGTGTGTGTGTGTGTGTGTGTGTGTGTGTGTGTGTGTGTGTGTGTGTGTGTGTGTGTGTGTGTGTGTGTGTGTGTGTGTGTGTGTGTGTGTGTGTGTGTGTGTGTGTGTGTGTGTTAGATGCAGCAGCTCTGCAGCATCCAGCTGATGAAGAGGATGTGAGCCCGGATTTTGAGGAGAAAGCTCATGAAATCGTGCAGAGCATCCTTCAGGAGG
This sequence comes from Dissostichus eleginoides, assembly GCA_031216635.1. Taxonomy (NCBI): domain Eukaryota; kingdom Metazoa; phylum Chordata; class Actinopteri; order Perciformes; family Nototheniidae; genus Dissostichus; species Dissostichus eleginoides. The sequence continues at coordinate 19,432 of CM062285.1, forward strand.
TGGTGAACACCGTGGCTGGAGGTGAGATAAGCTGCTTTATTCAGGCTTATTTCATTTGTATTTGTTCCGTTCATGGTATGCACCTTAACGTATAACAATTCATTCCAGAACATGTCTCTATAAAACACCACACCTGAAAAGGAGCAGAGAGAGAAACTAATCTGATATACCTGCCCCTTTCTCAAAAAACATGAACTAGATGGTCTGTCCTTCATATGTACTCATTCACAGCCAATCATAACAGTATCGTAGGAAAATAAGAGAAACACAACAACTTACAAAAAATACTTAGTTCCCACTTGACAGTTAACGGAAAGAAACTAAACACCAAAACATCTCATGAACAAGGAAAAGTGCATCGTCTGAGTCCTACTGGAGGAGAAGGGGGAAAGCAGCACATCGTGATAAAGAGCATCGTCTGAGTCCAACTGGAGGAGAAGAGGGAAAGCAGCACATTGTGATAAAGAGCATCGTCTGAGTCCTACTGGAGGAGAAGGGGGAAACAGCACATTGTGATAAAGAGCATCGTCTGAGTCCAACTGGAGGAGAAGAGGGAAAGCAGCACATTGTGATAAAGAGCATCGTCTGAGTCCAACTGGAGGAGAAGAGGGAAAGCAGCACATTGTGATAAAGAGCATCGTCTGAGTCCTACTGGAGGAGAAGAGGGAAAGCAGCACATTGTGATAAAGAGCATCGTCTGAGTCCTACTGGAGGAGAAGAGGGAAAGCAGCACATTGTGATAAAGAGCATCGTCTGAGTCCTACTGGAGGAGAAGAGGGAAAGCAGCACATTGTGATAAAGAGCATCGTCTGAGTCCAACTGGAGGAGAAGAGGGAAAGCAGCACATTGTGATAAAGAGCATCGTCTGAGTCCAACTGGAGGAGAAGAGGGAAAGCAGCACATCGTGATAAAGAGCATCGTCTGAGTCCTACTGGAGGAGAAGGGGGAAAGCAGCACATTGTGATAAAGAGCATCGTCTGAGTCCTACTGGAGGAGAAGAGGGAAAGCAGCACATTGTGATAAAGAGCATCGTCTGAGTCCTACTGGAGGAGAAGAGGGAAAGCAGCACATTGTGATAATCATCATAATAATAATCTGCTTCTCTAATCAGGGGTTAGCTGGTGTTTGGAAGATAACAAGCACCTCTCTTGATTCAAAACGGTACAAAACGAGGATGCAAAAGTTTCTAAACCCTGCGCTCTGATATGAAATAACAACATCAATTCCTGGGAAGCTGCACGTTAACTTGAGGCCAAACGATGTCCCCGGAGTTCTCTTTACATGCCGACAAAAAAAGGTCAAAGCAGCACTCAGTGATAGAAAGAAGGCTGCTTTCATTGACTTCAACAAAGAAAAGTGCTTTTTAAAAACACTTCTGCCCTCGAGCTGCAATCTGTCAAACATGCTTTAATGTTGGAGCAGAAATGCACTCTGGAAAAATACTTGTCTTTCTGCACCAGAACGTCATGTCAAATCCAGATTATTACTCAAAATATGCTTTTCATGAACCCTCAATTTCTAGGGTTTGGGCTATTTTTCCTCTTCTTTCAGACGAGTGTAAAGAAACACTCCAGGAGTTTATTTCTGTCTGTTTGTGTCAAAGTTACAGTTCCATAAAGCCTCATTTGCATATTTAACCCTAACCTAATCATTTATCAGTTTCTCTTCACACATGTCAGTAATGAAGTGGGGGAGTTTCATGTTGATATATAAGTAAAATATTTTACCCTTTTCACCTCTAATGTCTCCTCCTCAGGAACCTGTCTGGATCCTTCAACCCTCTGCTCTGACTCGAAGGCATTGGGAGAGGAGGGAGAAGAGAGGGAAGTGGGTGAGGAAGTAGGAGAGGAAGCAGGAGAGGAAGTGGGTGAGGAAGTGAGAAACCAGAGCTCTCTGGAGGACGAGGCGACGTTGGGAAGCGACAGCGAGAATCTAAACGCTAACGGGATCCCCGGCACGCCCATTTCTGCAGGATTCACTCCATCTCTGCCCGACGACAGGCTGTCTCTGTCCTCCACTGACACCCAGGTGAGGGTACTTGTATATTAAGTTAGAGTAAGAGGAAGATGTCCTGGTTAAAATCAGGAAGAAATGTTATGCCAATCATTTAAAGGAGCCCTACTTGTGGGGTTTCCCTCTCCTGTAGTGTGTTTTTAAAGGTGTTAGTGCATGTAAATGGTCTGCAGAGGCTAAAATCCCTCCAATTCCTCCAGAGGGACATTTCCTGAGTGTTCCTCTCTGATTATGTGTGTGTGTGTGTGTGTGTGTGTGTGTGTGTGTGTGTGTGTGTGTGTGTGTGTGTGTGTGTGTGTGTGTGTGTGTGTGTGTGTGTGTGTGTGTGTGTGTGTGTGTGTGTGTGTGTGTGTGTGTGTGTGTGTGTGTGTGTGTGTGTGTGTGTGTGTGGTGTGTGTGTGTGTGTTGTGTGTGTGTGTGTGTGTGTGTGTGTGTGTGTGCTCAGGAGTCAGGAGCAGCTCCAGGTCAGCCTCCAGGAGCAAAGTTCTCTCACATCCTGCAGAAAGACGCTTTCCTCGTCTTCAGATCGCTCTGCAAACTCTCCATGAAGCCGCTGTCCGACGGACCGCCAGACCCAAAGTAAGAAACCAGAACATGCAGCGCGGAAAATAAGATTACTGTGTTATCTGCTCCGTCTGCAGGAGTCAAGAGAACCTCTCCATTAAGCTTGGTTGAAGGCTGCAGAGGAAGAACACTTTTTAATTTAGCATCACATTATTTTCAGTATAGAAACTATTGGCTGCGCTCTACGTTCTCCTTCTGGTTATTTTATCCTCAGCTTTCTCTTTTAATTTACTTTTTTTGTCAGATAAATGTAAGCTTAAATCCAGGGAACATTTTGTTATGTGTTATCTACTCTGTCTGCAAGATTCCAGAAACATCTACCGGGCTGAATTCTATGAAACTAGTTTGAAGGGTGTAGCATGAGACAAAGGAAGAACACTTTTCATTTTGGAGCGTATCTTAATCACAGGGCGGACACATGCATTATTTTGTACTTGTTGTGGTAATGTCCTTGGCTGTGAAATATTATAACGTTTTTTCGTTGGGAAAATGTAAGCTTGACCCATTAAAAAATGTATGAAGCTGGAGAGCAGTATTTGTAGCAAACTGCCCTCCAAAAAAGAAACGTGAAAGTAGTATTTGTACTAAATATGGAGACATATATCTGCGTAATATATGTACACATACATCAAAATACAGTATGTCAACACGGCAAGTCATGCAACTCTTATTATCCAAACTATTATTCCGATCTAAGGTGCCGTTTCCATTGATTTTCCCAGTTTGGCACTCATTTTTCTGGCATATGTTAGCAGCATAATAACTCACTAAACGGGTAATGTAGTCTTTTATACAACCCTAATGATTTAGATGTATTCGTGCATCCTGTTTACAATAATATATGGTATTTTTCTCGAAGCAGTTTTCACAAGTTTCTCATTTCCTCTGTAGAGGATTTAGCACCATATTGCAGATCTGACAGAAGGAGTCCATATTTCTGGGCTCGCCGAAGTGTTTCATGATTTCCTCTCTCCTGCTGCTGCTGGAGACTTTAACTCTGAGATTTAGAAATGCAGTCTGATGCTTTGAGGGGAATCTGAAATCATTCTCCTGGAAGTACTCGGGTTTGGCGAGACGTTGTTGTTCTTCTTGCACCTCTGACATGATGATGTCTGCAGCAGAAGGCTGGAAGAAAGTCCTTTTATGCAGGAGAGATTCACAAAGTGGGACACAAAACAGTATAAATGTATTTCCAACGTTTATGATTCTTACACGTTTAGTTCAATAATCTCCACATATTAACACCTCTTAATGATTTATGAAGTAAAAAGCTAATGTTGGGCTATAAAGGAACTACAGCACGGTCACATGACTTCACTTCACCACCGCTAAGCTAAAGGAGGCTAATGTTGGGCTATAAAGGAACTACAGCACGGTCACATGACTTCACGTCACCACCGCTAAGCTAAAGGAGGTTAATGTTGGGCTATAAAGGAACTACAGCACGGTCACATGACTTCACGTCACCACCGCTAAGCTAAAGGAGGTTAATGTTGGGCTATAAAGGAACTACAGCACGGTCACATGACTTCACTTCACCACCGCTAAGCTAAAGGAGGCTAATGTTGGGCTATAAAGGAACTACAGCACGGTCACATGACTTCACGTCACCACCGCTAAGCTAAAGGAGGCTAATGTTGGGCTATAAAGGAACTACAGCACGGTCACATGACTTCACCACCGCTAAGCTAAAGGAGGCTAATGTTGGGCTATAAAGGAACTACAGCACGGTCACATGACTTCATTCACCACCGCTAAGCTAAAGGAGGCTAATGCTGGGCTATAAAGGAACTACAGCACGGTCACATGACTTCACGTCACCACCGCTAAGCTAAAGGAGGCTAATGTTGGGCTATAAAGGAACTACAGCACGGTCACATGACTTCACGTCACCACCGCTAAGCTAAAGGAGGCTAATGCTGGGCTATAAAGGAACTACAGCACGGTCACATGACTTCACGTCACCACCGCTAAGCTAAAGGAGGCTAATGTTGGGCTATAAAGGAACTACAGCACGGTCACATGACTTCACGTCACCACCGCTAAGCTAAAGGAGGCTAATGTTGGGCTAGAAAGGAACTACAGCACGGTCAAATTACTTCACGTCACCACCGCTAAGCTAACGGTGGCTAATGTTGGGCTATAAAGGAACTACAGCACGGTCACATGACTTCACGTCACCACCGCTAAGCTAAAGGAGGCTAATGTTGGGCTATAAAGGAACTACAGCACGGTCACATGACTTCACGTCACCACCGCTAAGCTAAAGGAGGCTAATGCTGGGCTATAAAGGAACTACAGCACGGTCACATGACTTCACGTCACCACCGCTAAGCTAAAGGAGGCTAATGTTGGGCTATAAAGGAACTACAGCACGGTCACATGACTTCACTTCACCACCGCTAAGCTAAAGGAGGCTAATGTTGGGCTATAAAGGAACTACAGCACGGTCACATGACTTCACTTCACCACCGCTAAGCTAAAGGTGGCTAATGTTGGGCTATAAAGGAACTACAGCACGGTCACATGACTTCACTTCACCACCGCTAAGCTAAAGGAGGCTAATGTTGGGCTATAAAGGAACTACAGCACGGTCACATGACTTCACGTCACCACCGCTAAGCTAAAGGAGCTAATGTTGGGCTATAAAGAACTACAGCACGGTCACATGACTTCACGTCACCACCGCTAAGCTAAAGGAGACTAATGTTGGGCTATAAAGAACTACAGCACGGTCACATGACTTCACGTCACCACCGCTAAGCTAAAGGAGACTAATGTTGGGCTATAAAGGAATTACAGCACGGTCACATGACTTCACGTCACCACCGCTAAGCTAATGTTGGGTTTGATGACGTTTAGTCTCATTTAGACACTTGTTAAACTCACCATTTGGGGTATTTACTAACTATTTCCCCCCTCTTCAGGTCCCATGAGCTGCGTTCGAAGGTGCTCTCCCTGCAGCTGCTGCTCTCCATCCTGCAGAACGCCGGGCCGATCTTCAAGACCAACGAGATGTTCATCAACGCCATTAAGCAGTACCTGTGCGTGGCACTGTCCAAGAACGGCGTCTCCTCCGTACCCGAAGTCTTCGAGCTGTCGCTGTCCATCTTCCTCACCCTGCTGTCTCACTTCAAGACACACCTGAAGATGCAGATCGAGGTAAAGATACCGCTTTGTGCTGATCAGAGATGGCAAAAGTACACACATCCTTTACTCAGGTAGAAGTACAGATACTCGTGTTTAAAAATACTCTGGTGAAAGTAGAAGTACTGACTAAACTTCTTTCCTCAAGTGTAAGTAAAGAGGCTTTGAAATGTACTTCAGTAAAAAGTACCCATAACTAGCAGCTGTTTTAAAGAGTACCTGACCTCCCTTTATATTAATAGAACAATAATGTCATTGTTAGCTAATGAATGTTTCCATGCTGAACAACGGCAACATGACAACGTTTCCATTGGTCCCTCTTCTTGAGAGACACATTTAAAGCTTCTCTTAATGTTTCACATGAAGCTCGCCTTCATATTCTATCATGTCATTCCTTTAAAAACAGGAAAATACAACTTTGTTTGTTATTTAAATGTTATTTAAGGAGGTGTTACTAAATGCATCTGCTTTGTGTGCAGAAGAGCATCTGTTTTCTGCAGTGAAAATGTAGTTTTTTAACAAACATCATCAAATATAGATTGCAGTGCAGTATTCACAGAGATAAAAACACTACATTTTGGACTTAGCAACGCTCTGCAGTTATTGGAAGTGTTTAAAACAATCCTACTACTTATAATACAATAATAGCATAATCTTTATCGGACACGGTGCACAAAAACCAGCTTAAATCACATTCAAACTCATGCAAAATCATTATAAATAAAGCTTAGAAAAGGTGCAAACTCCCGCTCTCTTCCTGTCAGCTGCTGCTCTGCGTGTGTCTGGTTTCTGCTTTATTATATGTTCATTCATACGTGCAGGAAACCCTCCGATCCGCTGGGTTAAATGACAGCAGAGATATTAATAAACCCTCCCACCTCTTCTTCAGAGGAGCCGCAGCTTCACACCTCCTCTGGGAAATTACACATCGAAGTGGAGAGAATATAACAGAAGATCATTCATAAATCAGTGTGTGTGTGTATACCTCCTGCTGGAGTGTGTTGCATGCTCTGCAGAGAGGGCAAACGTACATCCTTTACTCACGTAGAAGTACACATACTCGTGTTTAAAAATACTCTGGTGAAAGTAGAAGTACTGACTAAACTTCTTTACTCAAGTAAAAGTAAAGAGGGCTTTGAAATGTACTTCAGTAAAAAGTACCCATAACTAGCAGCTGTTTTAAAGAGTACCTGACCTCCCTTTATATTAATAGAACAATAATGTCATTGTTAGCTAATGAATGTTTCCATGCTGAACAACGGCAACATGACAACGTTTTCATTGGTCCCTCTTCTTTAGAGAAGACCAGGAAATGATGGATACACGGATCGTGTTCAAATCAATAGGCACGCAATGACTCTAAATAATAATGATCACGCCACCAAACACACATTCAGACTAAAGGAACCAGCCTGTTTGGAACATGGAAGAAGTAGAAAGTTCAGGTATTTGGGTTCAACATGTAAGAAGTAGAAAGTACAGGTATTTGGGTTCAACATGTAAGAAGTAGAAAGAACAGGTATTTGGGTTCAACATGGAAGAAGTAGAAAGTACAGGTATTTGGGTTCAACATGGAAGAAGTAGAAAGTACAGGTATTTGGGTTCAACATGTAAGAAGTAGAAAGAACAGGTATTTGGGTTCAACATGTAAGAAGTAGAAAGTACAGGTATTTGGGTTCAAAGTGTAAGAAGTAGAAAGTACAGGTATTTGGGTTCAAAGTGTAAGAAGTAGAAAGTACAGGTATTTGGGTTCAAAGTGTAAGAAGTCAAAGTAAAAAGTCTTCAGAAAATAAGTAGTGGAGTAAAGTACTGGTACAGAAACATTTACTTAATGCAGTAAGGAAGTATTTGTACTCCAATACTTCCCACCTCTGGTGCTCTGCAGGAAGGTAAAGGTGTGTTTTTCTGCAGGTGTTCTTCAAAGAGATCTTCCTCTACATCCTGGAGACGTCGACCAGCTCCTACGACCACAAGTGGATGGTGATCCAGACCCTCACCAGAATATGTGCAGGTGTGTGTCTCCTCTCATCTAATACATGTTTATATTCAAGATTCAAGGCTGTCATTTGTACATAGCTACGGTGTAGATATGGCTATGAAACTGAGGTCACAGGCTCCTCCAGGAACCTTTATATATAAGGGGGATCATTCTGTGGGTTTATTTAAAACCATAAATTCCTCTCTTTTATATAAAAACGTTCCCTTTTTAAAAATACTGTTCTTATAAACTTTACATATGGATATTGTAACACAAACTGTTTCATGGATTCCTCCAATGTTTGTATTGATTTCTGCCAAAAAAGTGTTAAATATTCCTGTGTGTTTCATAGTAAATATGTGCTTTTTAATTGAATTCTGTTGACATATGATCCCTCTATTGAATTAGGGCTTCAACTAAAGATTATTTTATAGATTTAACGAGGAGAGTTTGAAGTAGCACACTTTCAGAAAAAGAGAACACAAACCCCTGCAATGAATACAATGCAATCAAAACGTGTGATTTGCACGTTATTAATTCAATTCGATTCAAGTCTCTATCACCATGTGCTCAGCAGCTCCAGTGGAGATATGTCAATGAAAGTCTGAAGTCCTGCTGCAACAGAGCAACATGAATATATATATATAGGACATAAAACAGATAAAATAGTGCAAGACAATGTTTTGAGATGTGCAAGTAAATACAAATAAAATAGAAATAGTGCAAGAAGAGTCTACGAGTGAATGGAATATGATATATTAGATAAATAATTAGCACGATGCAAACAGATGAATGTTTATGGCTGTTCTTTCAAAAGTTCAGGTGTTTAACAGTCGGCCTGTGGAATGAAACATTATGCATTTTGTCTGCTTTCTTCAGTATGTTTTGAATATGTTCTCCTGTTTTCCTCTCAGATGCTCAGAGTGTGGTGGACATCTACGTGAACTACGACTGCGATCTGAACGCTGCAAATATCTTCGAGCGTTTAGTGAACGATTTGTCCAAAATCGCTCAGGGTCGCGGAGGACATGAACTGGGAACAACTCCCATTCAAGTGAGAGCATTTCTCTATTTTTATTTAGATATTTAGCTTTATTTGAACTATTTCTAATGCTTTTTTAATGTCACATCCCTTCTCCCAGGAGCTGACTCTGAGGAAGAAAGGTCTGGAGTGTCTGGTCTCCATCCTGAAGTGCATGGTGGAGTGGAGCAAGGATCAATACGTCAACCCCAACTCTCAGACCAGCCTCGGTAAGGACAGGGATTTAATGTATTAAACATTAACTTCAAATAACTAGACCTATCTTATATGTTACGTTGATTTGTGTACTTACATTATGCCAAATGTATAAGAAAAAAACGGGATATTCGGATATTAAAAGTGGTATATTCATAAGAAAGAAATCACATATTTAGGCCAAAAATCCCAAAACCACACGAAAAATACTTTGATATTTTCTAAGATGAAAAGTCGTGTCTGTACAAGAAGCGATACCTCCAAACATGTGAGATAAACACTGCTTTATGCACTGTTTGAGAGGCTAACGACCTCCTGGATCATAAACACTGGACCAATCCTTACTAGAGGGATACAACTACAACTCCCATGATGCAGCAGTGTTTTCATTCAGAGACTCCTAGTGGCAGACGGATGGCAACTCTCAGACCAGCCTCCAGAAGAACAGGGATCCAACTTATTAAACATTAACATTAAAACATCTAGACCTATCTTATATATTCAGTTGATCTGTGCGCTTGAATTATGTCCATTTTTAAAGAAAATACAGGATATTCGGATATTAAACGTTGAAAAATCACATATTTAGGCCAAAAATCACAACATTTGTACGAAAATACTTTGATATTTTCAAAGATTAAAAGTCGTGTCTATACAAGAATAAACATCACAAAAGTGATTTAAAAACCTGTCTGTTTGAGAGACCAGCCTCGGTAAGAACAGGGATCTAATGTATTAAACATTCACTTAAAACACCTAGACCTATCTTATATTTTCAGTTGATCTGTGTAATTACATTATGCCAAATGTTTAGGAAAAATGTGTAATTTGAATCAAGATAACAGTGCGTTCCCTTTGACGGCTTATTAGGGCCGTCAAAGGGAACGCACTGTTATCTTGAGATAATCAATAGAGTCACAGGACAGGTGTCAGAATGTACAATATTAAAGTTTGTTGTTGTTTTGATGAAAGAAGTTGTATATTCCCAAGAAAACAATGATATGTGAGATAAATTCTGCTTTATCCACTGTTTGAGAGGCTCACGACCTCCTGGAGCATAAACACTCAAGGAATCCTTACTAGGGGAAAACTACAACTCCCATGATGCAGCAGTGCTCATTCCGAGACTCCTAGTGGCAGACTGTTTAAACACAGATGGCTCATGTTGGAATAGCTCAGAAAAACACACATTAACGAGGTTTTCAGACGTTTCATTCTGCCAGACGTTCCTCGTTAAGGTTCCCCTCGTTTAGAGATGCTCGTTAATAACAAACACGCCCTGAATCTGGATTTTAAGTGTCAAATTCTCCCTGCTTCTCTGTGCATCAATGATATGTGTGTAATCATTTCATATTGTCTGTCCTTGTTGTTTCCTCCTTCTCTTCAAAGTGAGAGCAGGTAACGGTTGTTTGTGTTTCAGCTTTAGAAAGTCTTATTTAGCCCTAACCCCTCAGATGTATCCATTAGTGTAAAGGAACTACATTTATTAAGGTGTTGCACTAAAGCACAATATGTTCCTTCACTAAATCCCAGAGGAGGCTTTAACGAGGAGTTTGACTATATGAGCAGCTTTACTGATAGGTTGTGCCATTTCTTTTTTATTATGTTAAAGGTTAAACAAACACTGAAGAATTCACTTTAATAGAATTTAACACTATTTTCACTCTTGTTTTTAAAGAAATAATGGATTCATTGAGATAATAATCAGCAGATTCATTGAAAATAAACATAAATATGTTAAAAGTTCAAATAAGTTATGCAATAATATAACTACGGTACATTTTTGCACTTTTAATATTTAATTACATTTGAATGATCATACTTTTACTGAAGTTAGAAACACAGCCCTGATGATGAAGGAAACTAGAATCTGAGAAAAGCTTCATGTCATGAGTTATTAGCTCCTAAATATCCTTTAGTAGAACAGAGTTAGCTCAGGTTCCTGTCATTCTTCCTGAATGTTTAAGAGTTTCCAACGTGCAACAAGACCCGGCTGAGCTACCGTGCAAGTTTCTTAGAGACCCCTCCTCTCATAAAACCCACCCTGCTAGTTTTCTGCAGGTTTTGAGGCTGTTGCATGTGAGAAAGGACTATGTGCACGCCTCTCCCTGCAAAATGCTTCCATTACTCAGGGTCACTTTGTGTTGCAGTTCCCCTTTTAAAAACTCAACCTACTCCTCTAGCTTTACTAAACCCCTCCTGTCAGTAAACTAACTCTGAGGTGTGTGTGGCGTCCTCAGGCCAGGAGAAGCCGGTGGAGCAGGATCAATCGGAGCCTAAAGCCCCGGAGACGATCAATAGGTACGGCAGCATCAACTCTCTGGACTCCACGGCCTCCTCGGGGATCGGCAGCTACAGCACGCAGATGTCCGGCACCGACAACCCCGAACAGTTCGAGGTCCTGAAGCAGCAGAAGGAGATCATCGAGCAAGGCATCGACCTGTAAGAGTTCATACACTTTAACTTGTGATGTGTCGCCATTTTGTAAAGCACTTTGAGCTGCACGTGATGTATGAAAAGTGCTATTATTATTATTATTATTATTATTATTATTATTATAAAGACACATACATGGGTAAAAACGAGTCTTAAAATACAACGAGGATATCCCCTTTCCTTCCTGAGGATTCCTCTGTCCTCGAGTCTTAAAGGTCTCCTATTATACTATTTGATGGCATATATTATAGGTCTCAGATATATACAAATATATAAAAATGGTTTCTGATAGCGACATTTCTCCGTCGTTCCCCCGTTTTTAGAGATGTGGGTAAAAGAGAGAGGGTTTTATTTCCTGACACTTTTTGAGTCTCCTGACACACCGGGGACACACCGGGGACACACCGGGGACACACCGGGGACACATATTTCTGTATAAAAGACATCAAAAATGATATGGAGACCTTTAACATCTCTCTTTATTCTCTCTGTGACTGACTGTGACTCTGCTGCAGGTTCAACAAGAAACCAAAGAGAGGCATCCAGTACCTGCAGGAGCAAGGCATGCTGGGAACTACACCTGAAGACCTGGCTCAGTTCCTGCACCAGGAGGAGAGGCTGGACTCGGTCAGGACTTTATATTATTATTCATTCAGGACAAGGTCGTAATAGAAAAGAGTTCAAAGTGTTTTTTGTTGACAATGACACAGTGACACAAAAACCCTCTCTTTAAACCCTTTGAAACGAAGACTTCCCAGATTCTGCTTCTTGTTATAATTTAAATGTGTTATAATAAATCTCCCCTGTTTCTCCCCTCTTCAGACCCAGGTGGGGGAGTTTCTGGGAGACAATGAGCGCTTCAACAAGGAGGTGATGTACGCCTACGTGGATCAGATGGACTTCCAGGGGAAAGACTTTGTCTCGGCGCTCCGGACGTTCCTCGAGGGTTTCCGTCTGCCAGGAGAAGCTCAGAAGATAGACCGGCTCATGGAGAAGTTTGCCGCTCGATATCTGGAGTGCAACCAGGGGTGAGTCTCAGAATATTCATTATTATATATGTTATTATACGTTGAATAATCCTCATATTAATACGTATTGTGTTTTCCAGACAAACCCTCTTTGCCAGCGCGGACACGGCGTACGTTCTCGCCTACTCCATCATCATGCTGACCACAGACCTGCACAGCCCTCAGGTTAGCACGTTAGCTCCTATATGTCAGTGTAATGAATAAACCTGGCATCCTTTAACCCCTGCCCACCTGTTGTTTTTCTGCACAGGTGAAGAACAAGATGACCAAGGAGCAGTACATCAAGATGAACCGCGGCATCAACGACAGCAAAGACCTGCCGGAGGAATATCTGTCGGCCATTTACGACGAGATCGCCGGGAAGAAGATCGCCATGAAGGAAACGAAGGAACTCACCCTGAAGTCCAACAAGCAGAGTAAACAACCCTCAAACTGCACCATGTTTCATATCATTCATGTCTCAACAAGCCCGTGAAAATTCACACGTTGGTTTTTAGCAGGCTTGATTACTGGAACAGTGTATTTGCTGGTGTCTGTAGAAAATCCCTTCAAAAAAACTAATCCAGAACGCTGCTGACAGAGTCCTGACCAAAACTAAAGAGAGAGAGTCCTGACCAAAACTAAGAGAGAGAGAGTCCTGACCAAAACTAAAGAGAGAGAGTCCTGACCAAAACTAAGAGAGAGAGAGTCCTGACCAAAACTAAGAGAGAGAGAGAGTCCTGACCGAAACTAAGAGAGAGAGTCCTGACCAAAACTAAAGAGAGAGAGTCCTGACCAAAACTAAGAGAGAGAGAGTCCTGACCAAAACTAAGAGAGAGAGAGAGTCCTGACCAAAACTAAAGAGAGAGAGTCCTGACCAAAACTAAGAGAGAGAGAGTCCTGACCAAAACTAAGAGAGAGAGAGAGTCCTGACCAAAACTAAGAGAGAGAGAGAGTCCTGACCGAAACTAAGAGAGAGAGTCCTGACCAAAACTAAGAGAGAGAGAGTCCTGACCAAAACTAAGAGAGAGACTCCTGACCAAAACTAAGAGTGAGAGAGAGTCCTGACCGAAACTAAGAGAGAGAGAGAGTCCTGACCGAAACTAAGAGAGAGAGAGTCCTGACCGAACTAAGAAGAGAGAGAGAGAGTCCTGACCGAAACTAAGAGAGAGAGAGAGTCCTGACCAAAACTAAAGAGAGAGAGTCCTGACCGAAACTAAGAGAGAGAGAGAGTCCTGACCAAAACTAAGAGAGAGAGTCCTGACCAAAACTAAAAGAGAGAGAGAGAGTCCTGACCGAAACTAAGAGTGAGAGAGTCCTGACCAAAACTAAGAGAGAGAGAGAGTCCTGACCGAAACTAAGAGAGAGAGAGTCCTGACCAAAACTAAGAGAGAGAGAGAGTCCTGACCAAAACTAAAAGAGAGAGAGTCCTGACCACTAAGAGAGAGAGAGAGTCCTGACCAAAACTAAGAGAGAGAGTCCTGACCAAAACTAAGAGAGAGAGAGAGTCCTGACCAAAACTAAAAGAGAGAGAGTCCTGACCAAAACTAAGAGAGAGAGTCCTGACCGAAACTAAGAGAGAGAGAGTCCTGACCAAAACTAAGAGAGAGAGAGAGTCCTGACCAAAACTAAAAGAGAGAGAGTCCTGACCAAAACTAAGAGAGAGAGAGAGAGTCCTGACCAAAACTAAGAGAGAGAGTCCTGACCAAAACTAAGAGAGAGAGAGAGTCCTGACCAAAACTAAAGAGAGAGAGTCCTGACCAAAACTAAGAGAGAGAGTCCTGACCGAAACTAAGAGAGAGAGAGTCCTGACCGAAACTAAGAGAGAGAGAGAGTCCTGACCGAAACTAAGAGAGAGAGTCCTGACCAAAACTAAGAGAGAGAGTCCTGACCGAAACTAAAGAGAGAGAGAGAGTCCTGACCGAAACTAAAAGAGAGAGAGTCCTGACCGAAACTAAGAGAGAGAGAGAGAGTCCTGACCAAAACTAAGAGAGAGAGTCCTGACCAAAACTAAAAGAGAGAGAGAGTCCTGACCGAAACTAAGAGTGAGAGAGTCCTGACCAAAACTAAGAGAGAGAGTCCTGACCAAAACTAAAGAGAGAGAGTCCTGACCAAAACTAAGAGAGAGAGAGAGTCCTGACCAAAACTAAGAGAGAGAGTCCTGACCGAAACTAAGAGAGAGAGAGTCCTGACCAAAACTAAAAGAGAGTCCTGACCGAAACTAAAGAGAGTCCTGACCAAAACTGAGAGAGAGAGTCCTGACCAAAACTAAGAGAGAGAGAGAGTCCTGACCGAAACTAAAGAGAGAGTCCTGACCAAAACTAAAGAGAGAGAGTCTTGACCGAAACTAAGAGAGAGAGAGAGTCCTGACCAAAACTAAGAGAGAGAGAGAGTCCTGACCGAAACTAAGAGTGAGAGATTCCTGACCAAAACTAAGAGAGAGAGTCCTGACCGAAACTAAAGAGAGAGAGAGAGTCCTGACCAAAACTAAGAGAGAGAGTCCTGACCGAAACTAAAGAGAGAGAGAGAGTCCTGACCAAAACTAAGAGTGAGAGAGTCCTGACCGAAACTAAGAGAGAGAGAGAGTCCTGACCGAAACTAAGAGTGAGAGAGTCCTGACCGAAACTAAGAGAGAGAGAGAGTCCTGACCGAAACTAAGAGTGAGAGAGTCCTGACCAAAACTAAGAGTGAGAGAGTCCTGACCGAAACTAAGAGAGAGAGTCCTGACCAAAACTAAGAGAGAGAGAGAGTCCTGACCGAAACTAAGAGTGAGAGAGTCCTGACCAAAACTAAGAGAGAGAGTCCTGACCGAAACTAAAGAGAGAGAGAGAGTCCTGACCAAAACTAAGAGAGAGAGTCCTGACCGAAACTAAGAGAGAGAGAGAGAGTCCTGACCGAAACTAAGAGTGAGAGAGAGAGTCCTGACCAAAACTAAGAGAGAGAGAGTCCTGATCAAAACTGAGAGAGAGAGAGAGTCCTGACCAAAACTAAGAGAGAGAGAGTCCTGACCAAAACTAAGAGAGAGAGAGAGTCCTGACCAAAACTAAGAGAGAGAGAGAGTCCTGACCGAAACTAAGAGAGAGAGTCCTGACCAAAACTAAGAGAGAGAGAGTCCTGACCAAAACTAAGAGAGAGACTCCTGACCAAAACTAAGAGAGAGAGAGTCCTGACCGAAACTAAGAGAGAGAGAGAGTCCTGACCGAAACTAAGAGAGAGAGAGAGTCCTGACCGAAACTAAGAGAGAGAGAGAGTCCTGACCGAAACTAAAGAGAGAGAGAGAGTCCTGACCAAAACTAAAAGAGAGAGAGTCCTGACCGAAACTAAGAGAGAGAGAGAGAGTCCTGACCAAAACTAAGAGAGAGAGTCCTGACCAAAACTAAAAGAGAGAGAGAGAGTCCTGACCGAAACTAAGAGTGAGAGAGTCCTGACCAAAACAGAGAGAGAGAGAGTCCTGACCGAAACTAGAGAGAGAGAGTCCTGACCAAAACTAGAGAGAGAGAAGTCCTGACCAAAACTAAGAGAGAGAAGTCCTGACCAAAACTAAGAGAGAGAGAGAAGTCCTGACCAAAACTAAGAGAGAGAGTCCTGACCAAAACTAAGAGAGAGAGAGTCCTGACCAAAACTAAAGAGAGAGAGTCCTGACCAAAACTAAGAGAGAAGTCCTGACCAAACTAAGAGAGAGAGAGTCCTGACCAAACTAAGAGAGAGAGAGAGTCCTGACCAAAACTAAGAAGAGAGAGTCCTGACCAAAACTAAAGAGAGAGAGAGAGTCCTGACCAAACTAAAAGAGAGAGAGTCCTGACCGAAAACTAAGAGAGAGAGAGAGTCCTGACCAAAACTAAAGAGAGAGTCCTGACCAAACTAAGAGAGAGAGTCCTGACCGAAACTAGAGAGAGAGAGTCCTGACCGAAACTAAAGAGATAGAGAGTCCTGACCGAAACTAAGAGAGAGAGAGTCCTGACCAAAACTAAGAGAGAGAGTCCTGACCGAAACTAAGAGAGAGAGAGAGTCCTGACCAAACTAAGAGAGAGAGTCCTGACCAAACTAAAGAGAGAGAGAGAGAGTCCTGACCAAAACTAAGAGAGAGAGTCCTGACCAAAACTAAAGAGAGAGAGAGAGTCCTGACCAAAACTAAGAGAGAGAGTCCTGACCAAACTAAGAGAGAGAGTCTGACCAAAACTAAGAGAGAGTCCTGACCGAAAACTAAGAGAGAGAGAGAGTCCTGACCAAAACTAAGGAGAGAGAGTCCTGACCGAAACTAAGAGAGAGAGAGTCCGACCAAACTAAAAGAGAGTCCTGACCGAAAACTAAAGAGAGTCCTGACCAAAACTAGAGAGAGAGAGAGTCCTGACCAACTAAGAGAGAGAGAGAGTCCTGACCGAAACTAAAGAGAGAGTCCTGACCAAAACTAAAGAGAGAGAGTCCTGACCAAACTAAGAGAGAGAGAGTCCTGACCAAAACTAAGAGAGAGAGAGTCCTGACCGAAACTAATAGAGAGAGATCCTGACCAAAACTAAGAGAGAGAGTCCTGACCGAACTAAAGAGAGAGAGTCCTGACCAAAACTAAGAGAGAGAGTCCTGACCGAACTAAGAGAGAGAGAGAGTCCTGACCAAAACTAAGAGTGAGAGAGTCCTGACCGAAAACTAAGAGAGATAGAGTCCTGACCGAAACTAAGAGTGAGAGAGTCCTGACCGAAACTAAGAGAGAGAGAGAGTCCTGACCGAAACTAAGAGGAGAGTCCTGACCAAACTAAGAGTGAGAGAGTCCTGACCGAAACTAAGAGAGAGAGTCCTGACCAAAACTAAGAGAGAGAGAGTCCTGACCGAAACTAAGAGAGAGAGAGAGTCCTGACCAAAACTAAGAGAGAGAGTCCTGACCGAAACTAAGAGAGAGAGAGAGTCCTGAGAACTGATAAGAGAGAGAGTCCTGACCGAAACTAAGAGAGAGAGAGAGTCCTGACCAAAACTAAGAGAGAGAGAGAGTCCTGACCAAACTAAGAGAGAGAGAGTCCTGACAAACTAGAGAGAGAGAGAGTCCTGACCAAAACTAAGAGAGAGAGTCCTGACTGAAACTGAAGAGAGAGAGTCCTGACCAAAACTAAAGAGAGAGACCTGACCAAAACTAAGAGAGAGAGAGTCCTGACCAAAACTAAAGAGGGAGAGTCCTGACCAAAACTAAGAGAGAGAGTCCTGACCGAAACTAAAGAGAGAGAGAGAGAGTCCTGACCGAAACTAAGAGAGAGAGAGTCCTGACTGAAACTAAAGAGAGAGAGTCCTGACCAAAACTAAAAGAGTGAGAGTCCTGACCAAAACTAAGAGAGAGAGTCCTGACCAAAACTAAGAGAGAGAGTCCTGACCAAACTAAGAGAGAGAGTCCTGACCAAACTAAGAGAGAGAGTCCTGACCAAAAATAAAAGAGAGAGTCCTGACCAAAACTAAGAGAGAGAGAGTCCTGACCAAAACTAAGAGAGAGAGTCCTGACCAAAACTAGAGAGAGAGTCCTGACCAAACTAAGAGAGAGAGTCCTGACCGAAACTAAAGAGAGAGTCCTGACCAAAACTAAAGAGAGTCCTGACCAAAACTAAGAGAGAGAGTCCTGACCGAAACTAAAGAGAGAGAGTCCTGACCAAAACTAAGAGAGAGAGAGAGTCCTGACCAAAACTAAGAGAGAGAGTCCTGACCGAAACTAAGAGAGAAAGAGTCCTGACCAAAACTAAAAGAGAGTCCTGACCGAAACTAAAGAGAGAGTCCTAAGAGAGAGAGTCCTGACCAAAACTGAGAGAGAGTCCTGACCAAACTAAGAGAGAGAGAGAGTCCTGACCGAAACTAAAGAGAGAGTCCTGACCAAAACTAAAGAGAGAGAGTCCTGACCAAAACTGAGAGAGAGTCTGACCGAAAACTAGAGAGAGTCCTGACCGAAACTAAGAGAGAGAGTCCTGACCAAACTGAAGAGAGTCCTGACCGAAACTGAGAGAGAGTCCTGACCGAAACTAAGAGAGAGTCCAGAGAGAGTTCCTGACCCAAACTAAGAGAGAGAGAGTCCTGACCGAAACTAAAGAGAGAGAGAGTCCTGACCAAAACTAAAAGAGAGAGAGTCCTGACCAAACTAAGAGAGAGAGAGAGAGCCTGACCAAAACTAAGAGAGAGAGAGTCCTGACCAAACTAAGAGAGAGAGAGTCCTGACCGAAACTAAGAAGAGAGTCCTGACCAAAACTAAGAGAGAGAGAGAGTCCTGACCAAAACTAGAGAGAGAGAGTCCTGACCAAAACTAAGAGAGAGAGAGTCCTAAGAGAGAGAGAGTCCTGACCAAAACTAAAGAGAGAGAGAGTCCTGACCAAAATTAAGAGAGAGAGAGTCCTGACCAAAACTAAGAGAGAGAGAGAGTCCTGACCAAAACTAAAGAGAGTAAGAGAGAGAGAGCCTGACCAAAACTAAGAGAGAGTCCTGACCGAAACTAAAGAGAGAGTCCTGACCAAAACTAAGAGAGAGAGAGAGAGTCCTGACCCAAACTAAGAGAGAGAGAGAGAGAGTCCTGACCGAAACTAAAGAGAGAGTCCTAAGAGAGAGAGTCCTGACCAAAACTGAGAGAGAGAGTCCTGACCAAAACTAAGAGAGAGAGAGAGTCCTGACCGAAACTAAAGAGAGAGTCCTGACCAAAACTAAAGAGAGAGAGTCCTGACCAAAACTGAGAGAGAGTCCTGACCGAAACTGAGAGAGAGTCCTGACCGAAACTAAGAGAGAGAGTCCTGACCGAAACTGAGAGAGAGTCCTGACCGAAACTGAGAGAGAGTCCTGACCGAAACTAAAGAGAGAGTCCTAAGAGAGAGAGAGTCCTGACCAAAACTAAGAGAGAGAGAGAGTCCTGACCGAAACTAAAGAGAGAGAGAGTCCTGACCAAAACTAAAAGAGAGAGAGTCCTGACCAAAACTAAGAGAGAGAGAGAGTCCTGACCAAAACTAAAAGAGAGAGAGTCCTGACCAAAACTAAGAGAGAGAGAGAGTCCTGACCGAAACTAAGAGAGAGTCCTGACCGAAACTAAAGAGAGAGTCCTAAGAGAGAGAGTCCTGACCAAAACTAAGAGAGAGAGAGAGTCCTGACCAAAACTAAGAGAGAGAGAGTCCTAAGAGAGAGAGAGTCCTGACCAAAACTAAGAGAGAGAGAGAGAGTCCTGACCAAAATTAAGAGAGAGAGAGTCCTGACCAAAACTAAGAGAGAGAGAGAGTCCTGACCAAAACTAAAGAGAGTCCTAAGAGAGAGAGAGTCCTGACCAAAACTAAGAGAGAGTCCTGACCGAAACTAAAGAGAGAGTCCTGACCAAAACTAAGAGAGAGAGAGAGAGTCCTGACCCAAACTAAGAGAGAGAGAGAGAGAGTCCTGACCAAAACTAAGAGAGAGAGAGTCCTGACCAAAACTAAGAGAGAGAGAGAGTCCTGACCAAAACTAAGAGAGAGAGAGAGTCCTGACCAAAACTAAAGAGAGTCCTAAGAGAGAGAGGGTCCTGACCAAAACTAAGAGAGAGTCCTGACCGAAACTAAAGAGAGAGTCCTGACCATACTAAAGAGAGAGAGTCCTAAGAGAGAGAGAGTCCTGACCGAAACTAAAGAGAGTCCTGACCGAAACTAAAGAGAGAGTCCTGACCAAAACTAAAAGAGAGAGTCCTGACCAAAACTAAGAGAGTCCTGACCAAAACTAAAGAGAGAGAGTCCTGACCAAAACTAAAAGAGAGAGAGAGAGTCCTGACCAAAACTAAGAGAGAGAGAGAGAGTCCTGACCAAAACTAAAAGAGAGAGAGTCCTGACCAAAACTAAAAGAGAGAGTCCTGACCAAACTAAGAGAGGAGAGAGTCCTGACCAAACTAAGAGAGAGAGAGTCCTGACCAAAACTAAGAGAGAGAGTCCTGACCAACTAAGAGAGAGTCCTGACCAAAACTAAAGAGAGAGAGTCCTGACCAAAACTAAAAGAGAGAGAGAGTCCTGACCAAAACTAAGAGAGAGAGTTCTGACCAAAACTAAAAGAGAGAGAGTCCTGACCAAAACTAAAAGAGAGAGAGAGTCCTGACCAAAACTAAGAGAGAGAGAGAGAGAGTCCTGACCAAAACTAAGAGAGAGAGAGAGAGAGAGAGTCCTGACCAAACTAAAAGAGAGAGAGTCCTGACCAAAACTAAAGAGAGGAGAGTCCTGACCAAAACTAAGAGAGAGAGAGTCCTGACCAAAACTAAAAGAGAGAGAGTCCTGACCAAAACTAAAAGAGAGAGAGAGTCCTGACCAAAACTAGAGAGAGAGAGAGAGAGTCCTGACCAAAACTAAAAGAGAGAGAGTCCTGACCAAAACTAAGAGAGAGAGAGAGTCCTGACCAAACTAAGAGAGAGAGAGTCCTGACCAAAACTAAGAGAGAAGAGTCCTGACCAAAACTAAGAGAGAGAGAGAGTCCTGACCAAACTAAGAGAGAGAGAGAGTCCTGACCAAAACTAAGAGAGAGAGAGAGTCCTGACCAAACTAAGAGAGAGAGTCCTGACCAAAACTAAGAGAGAGAAGAGAGTCCTGACCGAAACTAAGAGAGAGAGAGTCCCGACCGAAAACAAAAAGAGTAGATCACATCACCCCCCAGGTCTTAGATCTCTGCACTGGCTACCAGGAGCTTACAGAATCGATTTTAAAATGTTATTGCTAACTTATAAAGCACTAAATGGTTTGGGACCCCAATATATGTCATGTTCCCCGGGTCAGAACCAAACACATCGAAGCTGCTTTTAGTTTTTAGCTCCCCACAAATGGAACAAAGTTCTTCACCAACGCTGAGTTATTTTAAATCGAGTCTAAAAACATAACTGTTTTCAGCTGCTTACCCACCCAAAACTTGTTTTAGCACCTTCTGTATTTACAATGTTGTTTTTAAGCTATCTCTTTTATGCATGGTTTTTATGAATCTGTTATTCCATTATGTTTATTTATATATTTATACTTCTTATTAAGTGTTAATGATGATATAAACGTACTTACCTTACCTTACACTATAACCAACATATACTATACAATATACACTGCAGTTCATTAAAGTGTGTGTGTGTGTGTGTGTGTGTGTGTGTGTGTGTGTGTGTGTGGTGTGTGGTGTGTGTGTGTGTGTGTGTGTGGTGTGTGTGTGTGTGTGTGTGTGTGTGTGTGTGTGTGTGTGTGTGGTGTGTGTGTGTGTGTGTGTGGTGTGTGTGTGTGTGTGTGTGTGTGTGTGTGTGTGTCAGGTGTTGCCAGTGAGAAGCAGAGGCTCTTCTTTATAACGTGGAGATGGAGCAGATGGCGAAGACAGCCAAAGCTCTGATGGAGGCAGTGAGCCACGTTCAGGCTCCGTTCACTAGTGCTACTCACCTGGAGCACGTGAGACCCATGTTCAAGGTACACACACACACACACAGACACACACACTCCCTCTCTCTCCTCACACACACACTCTCACACACACTCCCTCTCTCTCCTCACACACACACACACACACACACACTCTCACACTCTCCTCATACACACACTCTCTCTCACCCTCTCCTCTCTCCTCAGCTGGCGTGGACCCCCTTCCTGGCTGCGTTCAGCGTGGGTCTTCAGGATTGTGACGATACTGAAGTGGCTTTCTTTGTGTTTGGAGGGAATCCGATTCGCTATCCGGATCGCCTGCATCTTCTGCATCCAGGTGAGATACCTGCAGAGGGAGGAGGTGTTAGAAAAACCTTGTTTAGCCTCCTCGTTTCCTTCACTAGCGTCTCTTCCTAGCTCCCCCTCTTCAGACTTAGGGACCGAGGAGTCCTTGTTGTATTTTAAGACCCATGTCTGTGTCTTTATGTTATCAGAGCTTGGTGTTAATCAGTTGCACTCGCAGACAAATGTGACTTATCAGCTGTTAATTAAACTCCAGTATTTCCCTCTTCCTGTGTCTCTCAGCTGGAGCGCGATGCGTACGTTCAGGCGCTGGCGAGGTTCACGTTGTTGATTTCTGGGATTTCTGAGATGAAGCAGAAGAACATCGACACCATAAAGACTCTCATCACTGTGGCTCACAACCGACGGGAACTACCTGGGAAACTCCTGGCACGAGGTAGATCTTCATATCTATATATTTATATATATTTCATTTCACAGCAGCTACTCAGAGTTATTGATTCTCCTAATGCCCCCTTCTTCCACATTTCTGTGTCTATCCCCTCACTTTTCTTCATGCCTTTCCTCTGAATCTCCCCTCTCAGATCATGAAGTGCATCAGTCAGCTGGAGCTGGCTCAGCTGATCGGCACGGGGGTGAAAGCCAGATATATCTCCGGCACGGTGAGGAGTAAAGACGGGTTCATCACCAGCACCAAGGAGCAGAGCAACGACGAGTACCTGGGCCTGGGTCAGCAAATATATATATATATATGATATACTTAGAAACACAACATGTGGGTCAGCATGGAGCTAAAATACTGTCTGAAGTCTCAGCACTGGGTCAGCAAATATATATATATATATATATATATATTATATACTTGTAAACATAATCTGTGGGTCAGCATGGAGCTATAAATACTGTAGAAAATCAGAATACATGTACTCCTCCCACAGAGGGGACATGTACATTTGTTACAGCAGAAAAGAGCCAAAGACAGCTTAATGTTAACTAAGAAGTGTGCATACAAAAACATTAAAGATACAAAAAATTCCAAAAATTACACAATTTACAAAATACACATCCTGTAACAGTTCTGAGGATTTAGCAGCCAGGTATATATTGCAGGGGTTTCACAACTACCATTATTTACTAGTCGACAAGTTTTTCAAAATAGTAGTCGACTAGTTGTTACGTCGTCATAAAGACACACAAAGAGGTGTAAAACTGTATTTTGTATTGCAATGCATACAGTTACGTTACACACTGTAACAAAGCAGCATTTTAATTTGGGTTACATGGCTGATTAAATAAAAACAGTAACTGGACTCACCAAATCTACTGCAAAAACTCTGTTAAGAACATAAATGCAACGTAAATCCAGTGCGCATTGCGCAACACTTTCCTCGCTGTCACTGTCCTCCTCGATAAGGATGTCCACCCTTCCAGGTTCTTTGGTTTGCGTTAAGGAAGACCAAAGCGTCAACATGTGAGGGAAGGAGGCTTGACCGCTGTCGGGTCAGTGGTGCCTGCCAGGGAAAACATCCGTTCACTTGGGGTGCTGGTGTAGCCAGGTAGCTCCTGGAAAGCTTGGCTAAACGGGGGGAGCGGTTCGCGTTGTGTGCCCACCACTTCAGAGGGTTATCCATTGTGGGGAT
The DNA here is from genome assembly GCA_031216635.1 of Dissostichus eleginoides. Classification (NCBI taxonomy): domain Eukaryota; kingdom Metazoa; phylum Chordata; class Actinopteri; order Perciformes; family Nototheniidae; genus Dissostichus; species Dissostichus eleginoides. The sequence continues at coordinate 43,095 of CM062285.1, forward strand.
ATGGGGTGTCTGCTGGCAGTAATCCCGTAGCTCATCCGCGCCACTGTTGACCCGTGTTTCCTTGTTGCTCTCGAAATGAGGTCCAAACAGCTGTTCAAAGAGGGGGTGCTAGTGGAGCACGCTCGTGAACTTTTAGCGCCGGAGCTAAAACTGAACTGTAGTATAAATGTATATACATTTATATTTTCTACTCCTCGGGATTGTGGAAAACAACATTTCGATCTCTGTCTGTTCACAAACTGAAAGATTCAAACAGTTTAACAAAAGAAGGGCGTTTCGGGGAATATACGCTTTCCATTTCTCCCAAATGTCCTCAAATGTAAGTTCCTGGAGCCTCATAGGTTATTCTTAGATGTAGTTCCCATACCGGGAGTGGAATATTTATTTTAGTTGACGTTGACTTTATATTCTCTAACGTTGCGCTTGATGCTGCAGTTGGAGGCACGGTGGACAGGAAGCAGATCGCCTGCATCCAGGAGTCCATCGGAGAGACGAGCTCTCAGAGCGTGGTGGTGGCTGTGGACCGGTGAGGAGGATCAATATCAAATATAATCTCAATAAACTCTGTTAGTCATGATTTAGAGCACAGATCTACTCCTGCAAACGTTACCGTTAAGGAGTTTCATTTCACTTCAAAGGTGTCAAAAATCCATTTATTACTTAAAAAAACACATATTTTAAATAAAATGCATTTCTTCTCCTTCTATTTTTTTTAGTATTTAAAATAATAACTATAAATATATTATTATTATTTTCTTTTGACATAAAGGTCTGGGTTTCTATTTGATATATTTGATCATCTACTGTCTTTTTATTATTGAATTTGATGGTCTTTTAGCCTTTGTTAAAAACATTTAAAGCAATATAAGAAACATCTCTTGTATGAAACGTTTTCTATAAATGGAGTTCATTAATGTTAACATTTCTGAAGGATTGAACTCTTTTAAAACACATGGTAAGGCAGTTAACATGCAGTATGTGAATATGCCCGTGCTTTGTGTCTCTCTGTTCTGCAGGATATTCACCGGCTCCACTCGACTGGACGGGAACGCTATAGGTGAGTTTATTAAAAACATATTTCTGATGGTTTTGCATCACTTTTCTCCCCCTCCTCTCTGCTCTTCTAACATGTGATTCCCCGCGCCCCCCCCCCTCAGTGGATTTTGTCCGCTGGCTGTGCGTCGTCTCCATGGATGAGCTGGCCTCTCCGACTCACCCCCGCATGTTCAGCCTGCAGAAGATCGTGGAGATCTCCTATTATAACATGGGACGAATCCGCCTGCAGTGGAGCCGAATCTGGGAGGTGATCGGAGACCACTTCAATAAGGTGGGGGTCCTCAAATAACTGATATGTGTCATATCATGTACCACTTCAATAAGGTGGGGGTCCTCAAATAACTGATATGTGTCATATCATGTACCACTTCAATAAGGTGGGGGTCCTCAAATAACTGATATGTGTCATATCATGTACCACTTCATAAGGTGGGGGTCCTCAATTAAAGGTGGGGGGGGTCATTTTGGAGAAACCAGCTCGAGTGGCTAGAATTAGAAAATACACAGCCGGAACAAATCTGCCCCTTCCTCACAGAGCCCCTCCTCCAACACACACGAACGCGCACATGACCAATGAGGGCACGAGATCAGTGTGTGCACAGATGGAAGGCTGACAGGCAGGTAGGCCGTCCAGTTACTTTAGCCGGCTCAGATGATTGGTCGAGCTTTTTACAGCGCCACGGCTTCCACAGATGATGTTTCTTTATGGATTTATGGTCAAAGCTCTGAAGATATTCATTGCTGTCGGGATGTTGAGAGCATTCCATGGAATATAACAAAAAGTGGATCTCCAGCCGGTTTCTCAAACTTACCTACCCCACCTTTAACTGATATGTGTCATATTAACGTACCACTTCAACAAGGTGGGGGTACCAACAACAGATATGCATCGTGTAAAGCAGGGGTGCCCAACCAGTCGATCGACCAGTCGATCGCGAGATGTGTCTAAAAATAGAACAACAATATTCTGCTTTATCGTTAATGTCCTATAACATAATCTTCCTGTGCCAGAATAATGCACTTGAACGCATCAAAGCTTTGTGATTGGCGTGACCCCATGTGTCGGGCGTGGCTGGTGGGCAGTGGGCACTAGTTCGCTGACGTTGTCCGTGGCAACAGGAGTGACAGTCCGCACACACAAGACCACAATTATGGCAGAAGCAAAAAATCCCAAAATGTATCATTTTCACTCCGAGTGGGAGGAGGATTATTTTTGTATCTATTCCAATTCAAAGTCCATCTGTCTCTCATCTGCAATGCGAGCGTGGCTTTATCGAAGAAGGGTAATTTAGGAGCGGCATTTCAAAACAGTGCACAAACGCTGCGAGACGGAACTCCCTCCTGATTCTGCGCTACGCTCCAAAAGGGGAGGGACCTGAAAGGACAGCTAAACGCACAGCAGTCCATTTCCACCAGGCCCAGCAACCAGAGCAAGGCTGCTCCCAGAGCATCTTATCCTGTCACGTTTCTGCCAAACACACGAAGTCTTTCAAAGACGGCGAAGTTGTGAAAGAAGCATTCCTGGAGGCTGCCGACGCGCTTTTTGGGGACAGTCCAAATAACTAGCATTTCAACAGGTTTTTGATATAATAAAAACTCAAGTTAGATACCGTTATTAATCAGCTGTACGTTTGAGTTTGTTTGAACTTATTCATTATAATTATTGTACAAAATGGTATAAGAATGCAAACATTAAGATCGGTTCTGTTTGAATTGATTATAGTCTATTATCAATTCAGGTTAAGGAACTAGTGTTGCTTGCATCCTATTTTAAAGGCATTTCTTTTTATACTCTACTAAAATGATTCTATGAATGTCGTCTTTTTATTGCACTTTGGCAGCAGGTTCCTGTGTAGCTTCAAGTTGTCTTATTAGGAAGCCTAATTTATACTTTTGTAGCAACACTATTTGTATATAATGTCAAAGAAAGGGTTCAGTGTCTTTTCTTTCTCCCTGTGTGGCAGCACTGTTCAATGTTTCTTGGAAACATGACCCACTGTAGTGTGACGTGTGAATAAACTCCAACTCTGTTGTGTAGCTTCAGGTAAATACTTGTATGTGTGTAGATTAGAAAGAGGTCAGATAAAGGATCTGCAGTATTTCATGAAGTATTTATCGTACAAAGGTCAGTTTCAGTAGCAGTGTGTATTGACCTGGTAGCAGGCTGTCAGTAATGGCTCTCTTTGGACCGGTAGATCTCTGCAGACTGGCAGCTTTGAAAGTAGCTCTCGGTTCAGAACAGGTTGGGCACCCCTGATCTAAAGGGTTATTGTGTAGAAAGAAACCAAACATCTACGGCCCAATTCACATACAAGAGACATTTCATATCCACATACAGATGTTAATAACTTCATGTAACTCGTATTGTTTTGAGCTGCATCTTATTATAAAGCCGTGTATATTAGCAGGGACTGCTGCTCTTATAACAAAAAGCGGTTTACATTTTGACACAAAGCTGTGAGTTCAAATGTGTTTTATTGACTTAAAAGTGCAAAATGAGCTCCTCCAGAGTCTAGGAAAGAAAGCTGCTCTTCAGAAGTAACAGATGAAATGATGAGTATGTGTTTTCCCTGTTTTCCCCTCAGGTGGGCTGTAACTCCAACGAGGACGTGGCGATCTTCGCCGTGGATTCTCTCCGGCAGCTCTCCATGAAGTTTCTGGAGAAAGGAGAGCTCGCTAACTTCAGGTTCCAGAAAGACTTCCTGAGGCCGTTTGAACACATCATGAAGAAGAACAGGTACACAAATATATATACTTATACTCTCAGTTCAGAATCCCCTCCTCTTCCTCACCTCCTCTTCCTCCTTTTTGCTCATTTCAGTCAGGGATTATTGCCAATAAAGCTTTCTTTTTAGTCACGGACATGTTGTCCCACTACAAACTGGGAATTTTGTTCCTCCTCTTCTTCACCTCCTCTCCTCCTCTTCCTCTCCTCCTCTTCCTCAGAGCAACCAAAAAGCATTTCAAATGTTTTCACTGCCTTAAAGGGGACCTATCATGCTATATTTAAATAATATATAGGTATATATATATATACCTTATATATATATATTATATATATAAGGTATATTAATACGTTTTAATTTTCAAAATAGGAAACAGATCATGCATTTTAGCCATGCCTCATTTTGCCTCACTCCAGCTCTGTCTTTGCAAGGTCTGATTCAGCTGACCACGCCCCCATGCGGAAGAGGGGGGCGTGACACGGCCCCGGCACGAGCGTCATGTTATCATGCTTGCTGTGATTACGAGTGGAGAGTCAACATGGCCCAACCTCCATTCCCTGATTGGTGGAGAGTTGACCAATCAGGCGGAGTGCACCTACATTACGTCAAAAAGGTGCAAATAAAAAATCCACCCGTATCAAATCCGTTGCAGCCCCGTTTTTAGAGATTTGGGTACGGAGGAAAAGAGAGAGGGTTGTGTTTTCTGACACTTTGTGAGTTCCCTGGAACACCGGGGACACATATGTACTACAGCGCCACCTACAGGCCTGGCTTATGTACTACAGCGCCACCTACAGGCTATATGTACTACAGCGCCACCTACAGGCCTGGCTTATGTACTACAGCGCCACCTACAGGCTATATGTACTACAGCGCCACCTACGGGCTATATGTACTACAGCGCCACCTACAGGCTATATGTACTACAGCGCCACCTACAGGCTATATGTACTACAGCGCCACCTACAGGCCTGGCTTATGTACTACAGCGCCACCTACAGCTATATGTACTACAGCGCCACCTACAGGCTATATGTACTACAGCGCCACCTACAGGCTATATGTACTACAGCGCCACCTACAGGCCTGGCTTATGTACTACAGCGCCACCTACAGGCCTGGCATATGTACTACAGCGCCACCTACAGGCCTGGCTTATGTACTACAGCGCCACCTACAGGCTATATGTACTACAGCGCCACCTACAGGCCTGGCTTATGTACTACAGCGCCACCTACAGGCTATATGTACTACAGCGCCACCTACGGGCTATATGTACTACAGCGCCACCTACAGGCTATATGTACTACAGCGCCACCTACAGGCTATATGTACTACAGCGCCACCTACAGGCTATATGTACTACAGCGCCACCTACAGGCCTGGCTTATGTACTACAGCGCCACCTACAGGCTATATGTACTACAGCGCCACCTACAGGCTTATGTACTACAGCGCCACCTACAGGCCTGGCATATGTACTACAGCGCCACCTACAGGCCTGGCTTATGTACTACAGCGCCACCTATAGGCTATATGTACTACAGCGCCACCTACAGGCCTGGCTTATACTACAGCGCCACCTACAGGCCTGGCATATGTTACAGCGCCACCTACAGGCTATATGTACTACAGCGTCTCCAGCGCTTTCGAGCGGCAATGGCCGTGGCCGTCTCCTCCTGATAGGTGGAGAGTTGCCCATATAGGCGGAGCTCCCCGTTTCTGACGTCAGAACAATTTCAAATCTGTATCAATCTGGATCAGCTCCGTTGCAGCCCCGTTTTTAGAGATTTGGGTACGGAGGAAAAGAGAGAGGGTTGTGTTTTCTGACACTTGGTGAGTTCCCTGACACACCGGGGACACACCGGGACACACCGGGGACACACCGGGGACACACGGTTCATGTATAAAAGACGTACAAAAGTGCATTTTGCATGATAGGTCCCCTTTAAGATCTAGCATATTAATTTCAGCTTATGACTCACCATGATGCCAAATTCAACTTCTCCTCCTCTTCCTCTCCTCTTCCTCTCCTCTTCCTCTCCTCCTCTTCCTCACTCCTCCTCTTCCTCCTCAGGTCTCCCACTATCAGAGACATGGTGGTGCGCTGTATAGCTCAGATGGTGAACTCTCAGGCGGCGAACATTCGCTCCGGATGGAAAAACATTTTCTCAGTTTTCCACCTCGCCGCCTCGGACCAAGACGAGAGCATCGTGGAGCTCGCCTTCCAGACAACAGGACACATAGTTAGTGAGTCACACACACTGACACACACACACACACACACACACACACACACACACAAACACAGATTTGTATTTAATCTCTCTGTTATATCTTTCTTTCCCCTCCCAGCGAATTTATTTGAGAAGCACTTAACTTTTGTCAAGAAGCAAATAAACAAATTATTTTACTGCCTTAAATGAAAGAGTTACAACACACCAATTTGGGAAATGTTTGCGTTGCAGCAGCATAAAAAGACAAGGCATTTGTATTTATTTTCTCTGTTTTATCTTTCTTCACCCCTCTCTCTCCCAGCGAATGTTTTTGAGAAGCACTTTGCAGCGACCATCGACTCGTTCCAGGACGCCGTGAAGTGTCTGTCAGAGTTCGCCTGCAACGCCTCGTTCCCCGACACGAGCATGGAGAGCATCCGCCTCATCAGACACTGCGCCAAATACGTCTCTGACAGACCCCAGGTCAGATTCATACCTGTGTGTGTGTGTGTGTGTGTGTGTGTGTGTGTGTGTGTGTGTGTGTGTGTGTGTGTGTGTGTGTGTGTGTGTGTGTGTGTGTGTGTGTGTGTGTGTGTGTGTGTGTGTGTGTGTGTGTGTGGTGTGTGTGTGTGTGTTGTGTGTGTGTGTGGTGTGTGTCTATCACCAGATGGCAAAAGTACACGCATCCTTTACTCAAGCTGAAGTACAGATACTCGTGTTTAAAAATACTCTGGTGAAAGTAGAAGTACTGACTAAACTTCTTTACTCAAGTCAAAGTAAAGAGGGCTTTGAAATGTACTTCAGTAAAAAGTACCCATAACTAGCAGCTGTTTTAAAGAGTACCTGAGCTCCCTTTATATTAATAGAACAATAATGTCATTGTTAGCTAATGAATGTTTCCATGCTGAACAACGGCAACATGACAACGTTTTCATTGGTCCCTCTTCTTTAGAGAAGACCAGGAAATGATGGATACACGGATGTGTTAGGTGTCTTTGTCTCTTTTCTGCTGTAACAATGTACATGTCCCCTCTGTGGGACTAATAAAGGTATTCTGATTCTGATTTCTCTCAGAGGTGTTTAACCTGTTTTCCTCTCCAGGCGTTCAAAGACTACACCAGTGATGATATGAACGTGAACCCTGAGGACCGGGTCTGGGTCAGAGGATGGTTTCCAATCCTGTTCGAGCTCTCCTGCATCATCAACAGGTGCAAACTGGACGTCCGCACCAGGTAAACATCCACCTGTAGATCAATATTCAACATGTGGGGAGGCATATTCATGTTTGTTTTAATGTGTGTGTGTGTGTGTGGTGTGTGTGTGTGTGTGTGTGTGTGTGTGTGTGTGTGTGGTTGTGTGTGTTGTGTGTGTGTGTGTGTGTGTGTGTGTGTGTGTGTGGGTGTGTGTGTGTGTGTGTGTGTGTGTGTGTGTGTGTGTGTGTGTGTGTGTGTGTGTGTGTGTGTTTCAGGGGTCTGACGGTGATGTTCGAGGTGATGAAGACGTACGGACACACCTTTGAGAAACACTGGTGGCAGGATCTGTTCCGGATCGTCTTCAGGATCTTCGACAACATGAAGCTCCCGAGCAGCAGACCGAGGTGAGCAGGGAGTCTGCAGTACAGTCGGAAAAAAGCCTTTAAAAAGACTCTTAAAAAGTCTTTGAAAAAAGTATAAAACATTTCTAAAAAGGGTCTTGAAGAAGTCTGAAAAGAGCTTGAAAAGAAACTCTAAAAAGTCTCAGAAAGAGTCTAAAAAAAGTCAGTAAAAAGTCTTTGAAGCCTCCTCCCGCTGATCGCGGTCTCTCTGCAGTGCGTCTCACTTTCTATAAACCCTCCCTCATTGTGTGTTCCTCAGAAAGCAGAGTGGATGACGACCACCTGTAATCACGCGCTGTACGCCATCAGTGACGTCTTCACGCAGTACTTCGATTCTCTGAGCGACGTTCTGCTGGACGACATCCTGTCGCAGCTCTACTGGTGTGTGCAGCAAGGTGAGACACTTCATTATGAAACCATCTTCACACACATGATCATTTTCTGCAGATAACAAGGCATCGTGCTGTTTTAACGTCTTCACGATGTCTTCGCCAGATAACGAGCAGCTGGTGCGGAGGATTATTCAAATATATCATCTCAATACACTCTGTTAGTCATGATTTAAAGCACAAACTATGGCAGGAGAGAAGGACAACATGTCTAGAAAATATAATATAGGAAGCTAAGTTAGTTACAAACATCTATTTTTACTTCAAAAACACAGATGCATTTCTTCTTCTTTATATTTTGGGGATTTAAAATATTAAATATTATTATTGTCTTTTTTTCTGGGTTTTTATTGTCAAATGTTCTGGTATTTGATCTGGATGGTTCATCATTTAGTTTGGCTGTTTTCACGCCCCCTGCTCCTCTTCTTCATGATCTCTTCATCAGATAACGAGCAGCTGGCTCGCTCCGGCACCAACTGTCTGGAGAACGTTGTGATCCTGAACGGAGAGAAGTTCACTCTGGAGACCTGGGACAAAACCTGCACCTGCATGCTGGACATCTTCAAGACCACCATCCCTCACGCGTAAGATCTGCAGCACAAAGACGAGATATATGTCAAGCTTTTGTATTTAGATATGAATAAACTAAAGGGAACTAGACTCAGGTCCTTTCCACTGATCTACTGAGTGTTTGTTTCCCAGGCTGTTAACATGGAGACCTGCCGAGGGAGAACAGACCGACAAGCAGCTGGTGAGGAAACCTACATTTATAAACGGTTATCTATCTATTGCATGCATCTATTTGTTGTTGTTGTTGTTGTTGTTGTTGTTGTTGTTGTTGTACACAGTAGTAACTCCGCCCCCTTTGCTAATTAGGACTCCGTTTCCCAGAAGTCATTGGACATCCAGAGCCGCTCAGACGACCAAAACTCAGTCAGCAGCACCGAGCGGGTCGCCATGGAAACACGCAGACAGAGCCAGTACGGAAACACGCCCATCAGTAAGTGTGTGTGTGTGTGTGTGTGTGTGTGTGTGTTGTGTGTGTGTGTGTGTGTGTGTGTGTGTGGTGTGTGTGTGTGTGTGTGTGTGTGTGTGTGTGTGTGTGTGTGTGTGTGTGTGTGTGTGTGTGTGTGTGTGTGTGTGTGTGTGTTCCTTCTCCCTGTTTATCTGTATCTCCTCTAAGAAGAGCTCCAGGAGCAGTGTCTGTTATCTGCTGATAAAGTGTGTGTGTATCGGTCTCTCTCTATCTGTGTGTGTGTGTTTAGGTGTGTGTGTCTGTGTCTAGGTGTGTGTCTAGGTGCAGGGGCACACCTTGCGAACAGGCAAGGCAGGCAACTGCTTGGGGCCCCGGACCAGAAGGGGGCCCCAAAGGTAGATTAAGAAGGTCCACAGCAACGAAAACATGAAACACCCTTTAATTTACTGCAACGACATGTCGGGTAACCCCTCAAGGGGTCCCCATGCATAGCGCGCCGTCAAAAGCTCATCATTTCAGTTGCGCTGCTCCGCTCCGTGGGGGGGGGGGGGCTGTCGGCTGTGCGTGGTGATGAAAAGCTGGTTCGAGGGGCCCCCAGTGAATGTTTGCCTAGGGCCCCCACAGACTCTAGAATCGCCACTGTGGTGTGTCAGTGTGTGTGTGTCTCTATCTCTGTGTGTGTGTGTTCCTTCTCCCCGTTTACCTGTATCTCCTGTCTGTTATCGTTTCTGCTGATAAAGTGTGTGTGTGTCTGTCTGTCTCTTTCTTTGTGTGTGTGTGTGTGTGTGTGTGTGTGTGTGTGTGTGTGGTGTGTGTGTGTGTGTGTGTGTGTGTGTGTGTGTGTGTGTGTGTATCCTCACTGTTAGTGTGTGTGTTCTCTCCTCAGAGCTCCAGGAGCAGCGCCTCTTCTCCTCTCTGCTGATAAAATGTGTGGTTCAGCTGGAGTTGATCCAGACCATCGACAACATCGTGTTCTTCCCCGCCACCAGCAGGAAGGAGGACGCAGAGAACCTTGCTGCTGCGCAGGTACACACACACACACACACTCACACACACACACACACACTCACACACACACACACACACACACACAAACACACACAGACAGACAATAGATCTCTCTCCTAAGGTTTGAATTTTGATGATGCTAAACAGAGACGTATTCATTATTTTATGCTACTAATAATGCACCATCATTTTTCACAAGACCGTACGGTAGTGATACTCATTTTTATATTTGTTGCTTCACACACACACACACACACACACACACTCACTCACACACACTTCATCCTCCACGCCAAACAAATGACTTCAGGTCTCATGCAGAGGTCGCGTTAACCGAATATTTTCCGTCTATGACGGAATTTTTCCAAGAATGACGGAAAAATCTGAAAGCAGTCCGTCATTTTGACAGATTAGAACACAACTCGGAACAGCGCCAAAATGTCCACCAGCGGCCCACATTATATTACATACTTAGTGGCCAGGTAGACTGAGGGCGATCTACTGTACTCTACTGTAACTATTATTTAGTAATTCACACCCCTGTCCAGTTGGTGGCGAGTGTGTGCATATTAAGTAGCTATTGTCTAGTCTTGTATTTGACCTCGTTGATTACCTCGTTGTTTAACCGGCTTTAGCAATCGCAAAATGTCACGGCAGCTGAGTGTCCGAAGCTTTTTGAATAAGCCCAGTAATTGTGATGGTGTGGATAAACGAGGTGAAAAAAGAGGGATTGATGCAGTGGAGGATGAAGGACAAGCCAGTAAGACTAAAACTGACAACGTTCAGCCTGCAGCAGAGGGACAAGCGAGTGGCAAGGAGTTGAAGCGGGAGTACCGGGTTCAGTGGGAGCAAGAGTTTAAGGCTGAGGAGGGAAGATGGCAAAATGTTTTTTGCAATCTCCCTTGATGCGTTTGACTGCGCACAAGCGGGCACCAGTCCCAGTTTAAATCCATGCGGCCCAGGAGGAAGGCCTGAGTTCAGGCTAGGCTACAGCAGGTCAATTGAGTTGTTCTTGTAAATGTTTTGTTCATATTTAAATTGTAATTGTCTCATTTCAAACAATGGCAATCATTCATACTCGTGTTGACATGAAAAGTGACCGCACGGTCGGAGTCTCTGTTCATCTTTTTTTTTCTCCATGTCCTTAAAAGTTCTGTATGAATCATTAAAAAAAAGGAATGAATGAACATGTGCTGCTTAGTACCCAAACATAAATATTAAATATGTCTCATCATTAAAACATGAAAAATAAAATGACGGGTAATAATGGATTATGACGGAAATTTTACGATCCTGTCCGTCAAAATGACGGACAACGAAAAAGTCTAACGTAACCACTGGTCTCATTTTATCCTAGTCGTGTAAATCAGGTTTCTGTCTTCTAGTCCTGTGCTCTGTGATTAAAGCATATATTAACGTGTGTGTGTGTGTGTGTGTGTGTGTGTGTGTGTGTGTGAGTGTGTGTGTGTGTGTGTGTGTGTGTGTGTGTGTGTGTGTGTGTGTGTGTGTGTGTGTGTGTGTGTGTGTGTGTGTGTGTGTGTGTGTGTGTGTGTGTGTGTGTGTGTGTGTGTGTGTGTGTGTGTGTGTGTGTGTGTGTGTGTGTGTGTGTGTGTGTGTGTTTTCAGCGTGACGCCTCCTCTGCTGCAGACGTCCCCCCCGAGCTTCAGGACCCCGGCATGTATCGCTACCTGACCTCAGATCAGCTGTTCAAACTTCTCGACTGCCTTCTGGAGTCACATCACTTCGCAAAGGATTTCAACTCCAGCGCAGAGCAGAGGACCATTCTGTGGAGAGCCGGTAGGGGATCAATATTATATAATGATTGTTAGGAAACTCTCCCTGGTCCCCGGCTTGAGCTTCAATCTCAGGATCCATGTATCTGTGATCCTCTCCAGAATGGAAGGAGTCATCACATACAGAGCATCAACTAGTTCCTGAACAGTGTCCTTCACATGCTGATATCCAAGAGAGGGAGTTACACAGTCACAAGATGGAGGAATAGAAAGCAGTATTCAATGTTTACTTCAGATTAGCTCCACGTCAGAAATGATCCTGCTTGTCATATGTCTCTCTCCATAGAGGCTGAATCATCATGTTCATCACATAGCTATCATATGCCTCAAACAGTCCTGATGCTCTTCTAGGTAATCAGACATCCTGTCATGTTCACAGCTACAGTTGGGATACCTTTGTTATCATGTTACTCTCATGCTGGAAGAGGACACTCAGTGTTTTACCAACACTGATAGATTAATAATGAGTGTGTGTGTGTGTGTGTGTGTGTGTGCAGGGTTCAAAGGGAAGTCAAAGCCTAACCTCCTGAAGCAGGAGACCAGCTCTCTGGCCTGTGGACTGAGGATTCTCTTCAGGATGTACAAGGACCCGAGCCGGAGCGACGCCTGGGACGAAGTGCAGAGACGCCTGCTCAGGTGAGATAAGAAATATACAAAACATACCTCAAAAACGACACCCTTTAGGGCTAATAATGACAGCTTAACCTCTCTGTATCGCCTCGTTCACACATTCAATCAACAATACAAATACAACTACAGATTCTACAAGCATTTCCTTCATATGAGATTTAAAATGCTCAGGTTTTACACCTCATGAAATATAGACTACATTTATTACGGAGTTTATGTCACCAAGATCGTTGGCTACTGAGAGAAGGCAAAATGTACGACCTCTGGATTCTCTCAATGAAATACAGTGAAACTCTGGTTGGGTTAATTATTTACACTTTGACATTTAGCAGGATTTATTTCAACATGCAGCTCCTTTCAGCACGAGGCGGTTCAAAGGGCTTTACAACAATGAAAGACATTAAGAGCACTAAGAAACATATCATACAATGGCATTTAAAACACTCATTGAAAAGCAAAGATAATAAAACATGAATAACAAAGATAAAAGTTGCAGTGTGAGATCTGAATAGTTCAATTCAAAGAAAAGTCTTCAGCCTGGATTTAAAAGTAGTCCGAGTTTTAAACTATGACTTCCTCCATGTTCTCTATAAGTGTAGATATAAATGTGTGTGTGTGTGTGTGTGTGTTTCAGTGTGTGCAGCGAGGCCTTAGTGTACTTCCTGTCTCTGACGTCAGAGAGCCACAGAGAGGCCTGGACCAACCTGCTGCTCCTCTTCCTCACCAAGGTGATGAAGATCAGCGACGACAGGGTGAGGAAGAACACACAGAAACAACATTTTTACAACCTCGTCAGATATCCAAAAATAACAGACTGGGCGGTTCTCCTGATTTAAAGCTCTAAGTCAGTCATGCCTCTGGGTTAATGTGTGCTTGAACTGTTAGCAGTGGTTTGGGTTCGAGCGTCCTCACCTGCAGGACTTTGTTCCTCTTTAGTGAATTGCACTTATTGTAGATAAAAGTGACGTGTAGTGTAAAAACCCACCAATCAGAGCCTGTATGCCAATCACAGTTACATTGAGGGTTTTATTAACATTAGAGAACATTTGTGGTGGTTGAACAGTGATGGTGTGAACTGTACCCACATTACATTATTGTTGTTGTTGTTAATGGGATGTTTACCCCATAGAGCTCTGCTAAAGTAGAAAAAGATGCAGCTTTTTAAACAGAATAGCTAGTATTTAAACAAGATGTGTTTCTCTCTGTCCCTCCCTCAGTTTAAAGCCCATGCCTCCAGATATTACCCCTGCTGTGTGAGATCATGCAGTTTGATCTGATCCCAGAGCTGAGGGCCGTCCTCAGGAAGTTCTATCTGCGAATAGGCATCGTTTTCAACATCGCTCAGCTGCCGGAGACCCATGATGATGAAGAGGAGGAAGAGGAGGAAAAGGAAGAGGCACAGTGATGCTGCTACACACACACACACGCCTTTACTCTCACACACACACACACGTCCTGTCGGCGGGACTAACTACTGACTAACAGCTCTGTGACAGAAGGATCTATATTTCCACAACGTGTGCTTCTTACTGTATTTAAAGGAGAAGACAGTCCGATGCAAAAAGACAGACGTAGTGACTGTGTGTCCTCGAGGCTAACGTTAGCACTGCTAGCTCCCGGGGAATAGTTGTACAGACGCTGTGTAATATAATCTGATAACACTAGATCTCATTTATTTTCTTTATTTGGTTCCTCTGGATTTGCTGCACTTGATCTCTCTCTGAATGCACTGGAGATTTGACTCTGTGATAATTTATTTCTCTGCAGATTGTCCTCGTGGAAAGTGAAGGTTAAATTATTCCATTTTATATGTTTTAGGTTTTAATTTGATTTAGATACTGGGGCTTCTGACAGATCAGAGCTAATGAAAGCTGCTTCGAGTCACTAGTCCATGTTTAGGTTTCACTCGTGTACAAAATCAGAAGTTAATAATATATTTAATCTTTGGTTTGGGGAGAGCTATCTGTATAGAGAAGAAGACGTTAGCTGTGCTTTAAGTTTGAATGGGAAGCGTTCCTGTAGAAAACAACATGTATATGAAACAGCAATGTAAAGTTTTCTATGTCGCAAAAAAGATTATGTACGACTTTCTGTACGAGACTTCATCCGGCATCCTAATCAGGTTCTAGGTCAATAAAGTTTTTGAACTTGGCTCATTTGAAAAAGGAATCAGTGATTTCTAAAGGACAGAACTGTTCTCAGACACGACATTAAAGGTACGTTTTATTAGAACACTCTGCAGGGTTATTCATCCAAAGAACATATGTGTACGGCACATTCACAGGTACACACGTTCAGGTCCTGCAGGGTTACAGTGTACACACGTTCAGGTCCTGCAGGGTTACAGTGTGCACACGTTCAGATCCTGCAGGGTTACAGTGTACACACGTTCAGGTCCTGCAGGGTTACAGTGTACACACGTTCAGGTCCTGCAGGGTTACAGTGTACACACGTTCAGGTCCTGCAGGGTTACAGTGTACACACGTTCAGGTCCTGCAGGGTTAGAGTGTACACACGTTCAGGTCCTGCAGGGTTAGAGTGTACACACGTTCAGGTCCTGCAGGGTTACAGTGTACACGTTCAGTCCTGCAGGGTTAGAGTGTACACACGTTCAGGTCCTGCAGGGTTAGAGTGTACACACGTTCAGGTCCTGCAGGGTTAGAGTGTACACACGTTCAGGTCCTGCAGGGTTACAGTGTACACACGTTCAGGTCCTGCAGGGTTAGAGTGTGCACGAGTTCAGATCCTGCAGGGTTACAGTGTGCACACGTTCAGATCCTGCAGGGTTAGAGTGTGCACGAGTTCAGATCCTGCAGGGTTAGAGTGGGCACACATTCAGATCCTGCAGGGTTAGAGTGTACACACATTCAGATCCTGCAGGGTTAGAGTGTGCACACGTTCAGGTCCTGCAGGGTTAGAGTGGGCACACATTCAGATCCTGCAGGGTTAGAGTGTGCACACGTTCAGGTCCTGCAGGGTTAGAGTGTACACACATTCAGATCCTGCAGGGTTACAGTGTACACACGTTCAGGTCCTGCAGGGTTAGAGTGTACACACATTCAGATCCTGCAGGGTTAGAGTGTGCACACGTTCAGATCCTGCAGGGTTAGAGTGTGCACACGTTCAGATCCTGCAGGGTTAGAGTGTACACACATTCAGATCCTGCAGGGTTAGAGTGGGCACACATTCAGATCCTGCAGGGTTAGAGTGTGCACACATTCAGATCCTGCAGGGTTAGAGTGTACACACATTCAGATCCTGCAGGGTTACAGTGTGCACGAGTTCAGATCCTGCAGGGTTAGAGTGGGCACACGTTCAGGTCCTGCAGGGTTAGAGTGTACACACATTCAGATCCTGCAGGGTTAGAGTGGGCACACGTTCAGGTCCTGCAGGGTTAGAGTGTACACACATTCAGATCTTGCAGGGTTAGAGTGTGCACACGTTCAGGTCCTGCAGGGTTAGAGTGTACACACATTCAGATCCTGCAGGGTTAGAGTGTACACACGTTCAGGTCCTGCAGGGTTAGAGTGTACACACGTTCAGATCCTGCAGGGTTAGAGTGTGCACACGTTCAGGTCCTGCAGGGTTAGAGTGTGCACACGTTCAGGTCCTGCAGGGTTAGAGTGGGCACACATTCAGGTCCTGCAGGGTTAGAGTGGGCACACATTCAGGTCCTGCAGGGTTAGAGTGGGGGTCGCAGCCATTCCTCCATGGCAACAGAGTGCAAAGAAAACTGGTCCTCATCTGATCAGATAAGATGGAACTTTATTCAGCCTCTTGGGGAAATCCAGGCGTTTATAGCAGCAACAGAGTTAAGAAATAACAGGATACACTCAGTACAAATGAGACAAAATAAGAATACAACATTCAAATAATAATACAAAATGTTTTTAAGATAAAGTGATAACTGTTGAAACAAGATGTCACAGTAAAACGTTGAGCATTTGAATGAACATGTTAAATATATTTACAGAAGTGACTGCACACCGCTCTGCAAGAAACAGACATTTATGGGATGTTTTACAGGTTAGCATGAGGTCCTCCTCCAGAGTGCCTCTGCTGTAGGGTAGCATTACCTAATGTGCAGGTTAGCATGAGGTCCTCCTCCAGAGTGCCTCTGCTGTAGGTTAGCATTACCTAATGTGCAGGTTAGCATGAGGTCCTCCTCCAGAGTGCCTCTGCTGTAGGTTAGCATTACCTAATGTGCAGGTTAGCATGAGGTCCTCCTCCAGAGTGCCTCTGCTGTAGGGTAGCATTACCTAATGTGCAGGTTAGCATGAGGTCCTCCTCCAGAGTGCCTCTGCTGTAGGGTAGCATTACCTAATGTGCAGGTTAGCATGAGGTTCTTCTCCAGAGTGCCTCTGCTGTAGGCGATGCTCTCTGGAGGAGGACCTGACACAACTTCCTGTATATGTTTATAGGAAAGATACAAAGGGAAGTATGTGTCTGAAATGTGTCTGTTTTAAGAGCCGCTTTGCCGGAAAAGGGTCCTTTCAAGTGTGTGTGTGTGTGTGTGTGTGTGTGTGTGTGTGTGTGTGTGTGTGTGTGTGTGGTTGTGTGTGTGTGTGTGTGTGTGTGTGTGTGTGTGTGGGTGTGTGTGTGGTGTGTGTGTGTGTGGTGTGTGTGTGTGTGTGTGTTGTGTGTGTGTGTGTGTGTGTGTGTGTGCGCACGCGCATCAACTACTACTGTAACATCTCAAGTTTTACTGAAAGACTAAAAGAAAGCATGTCCTGAGATTCGACTCAGTTCAAAAGCCACGTGTTTATTGACCCTTGAAAGATACAGAAACCCTCCTCACAACACATCTTCTGTTTTTGCTATATGAGCGTTTCCTCTCACCTGATTGGTCCCGACATCGTGTCTCTGCTGGTTTTTCCTCCTGCCATTTGATCGGATGTTCAAACTAGTTTCCGACTGAACATCTGTCTGAACATCCGACTGAACATCTGTCAGAACATCTGTCTGAACATCCGACTGAACATCT
This sequence comes from Dissostichus eleginoides, assembly GCA_031216635.1. NCBI lineage: Eukaryota > Metazoa > Chordata > Actinopteri > Perciformes > Nototheniidae > Dissostichus > Dissostichus eleginoides. The sequence goes on from CM062285.1 coordinate 60,467, forward strand.
GTCTGAACATCTGTCTGAACATCTGTCTGAACATCTGACTGAACATCTGTCTGAACATCTGTCTGAACATCTGTCTGAACATCTGTCTGAACATCCGACTGAACATCTGTCTGAACATCTGTCTGAACATCCGACTGAACATCTGTCTGAACATCTGTCTGAACATCTGTCTGAACATCCGACTGAACATCTGTCTGAACATCTGTCTGAACATCCGACTGAACATCTGTCTGAACATCTGTCTGAACATCTGTCTGAACATCCGACTGAACATCTGTCAGAACATCTGTCTGAACATCCGACTGAACATCTGTCAGAACATCTGTCTGAACATCTGTCTGAACATCCGACTGAACATCTGACTGAACATCTGACTGAACATCTGTCTGAACATCTGACTGAACATCTGTCTGAACATCTGACTGAACATCTGTCTGAACATCTGACTGAACATCTGACTGAACATCTGACTGAACATCTGTCTGAACATCTGACTGAACATCTGTCTGAACATCCGACTGAACATCTGACTGAACATCCGACTGAACATCTGTCTGAACATCTGTCTGAACATCCGACTGAACATCTGTCTGAACATCCGACTGAACATCTGACTGAACATCTGTCTGAACATCTGTCCTGATGTTTCCACCTCTCTGATCCTCCGCCTGAACACCAGAGAGAATCAGCTGCTTTCAAATCAGAAAACTTTAGTAGAACTTCAGTAAAACTCAAAGTGAAGGCAGCGTACTTCACTGTGTGGTCTCCGACGGGGGGCGATCCTCTGATGATGGAATGGCTCTTCAGAAGCATCCCCGCTGTAAACATCTGACACACACACACACAGTCATCATTACACACAGACACCACACACAGTCATCATTACACACAGACACACACACACAGTCATCATTACACACACACACACACAGTCATCATTACACACACACACACACACAGTCATCATTACACACAGACACACACATACACAGTCATCATTACACACACACAGTCATCATTACACACAGACACACAGTCATCATTACACACAGACACACACACACACAGTCATCATTACACACAGACACACACAGTCATCATTACACACAGACACACACACACACACACAGTCATCATTACACACAGACACACACAGTCATCATTACACAAACACACACACATACACAGTCATTACACACATACACACACACACAGTCATCATTACACACAGACACACACAGTCATCATTACACACAGACACACACACACACAGTCATAATTACACACAGACAACACACACACAGTCATCATTACACACAGACACACACACAGTCATCATTACACACAGACACACACATACACAGTCATCATTACACACAGACACACACAGTCATCATTACACACAGACACACACAGTCATCATTACACACAGACACACACAGTCATCATTACACACAGACACACACAGTCATCATTACACACAGACACACACAGTCATCATTACACACAGACACACACAGTCATCATTACACACATACACACACACACAGTCATCATTACACACAGACACACACACACAGTCATTACACACAGACACACACACACACAGTCATCATTACACACAGACACACACACAGTCATCATTACACACAGACACACACACACAGTCATCATTACACAGAGACACACACACACAGTCATCATTACACACAGACACACACACAGTCATCATTACACACAGACACACACACAGTCATCATTACACACACACACACACACAGTCATCATTACACACAGACACACACACACACACAGCCATCATTACACACATACACACACACACACACAGTCATCATTACACACAGACACACACACACACAGTCATCATTACACACAGACACACAGTCATCATTACACACAGACACACACACACACAGTCATCATTACACACACACACACACACACAGTCATCATTACACACAGACACACACACACAGTCATCATTACACACAGACACACACACAGTCATCATTACACACAGACACACACATACACAGTCATCATTACACACAGACACACACAGTCATCATTACACACAGACACACACACATACACAGTCATCATTACACACAGACACACACAGTCATCATTACACACAGACACACACAGTCATCATTACACACATACACACACACAGTCATCATTACACACAGACACACACATACACAGTCATCATTACACACAGACACACACAGTCATCATTACACACAGACACACACACACACAGTCATCATTATACACAGACACACACACACAGTCATCATTACACACAGACACACACACACAGTCATCATACACACAGACACACACAGTCATCATTACACAGAGACACAACACACCACAGTCATCATTACACACAGACACACACACAGTCAACATTACACACAGACACACACACACAGTCATCATTACACACAGACACACACACACACACACACAGTCATCATTACACACAGACACACACACACACAGTCATCATTACACACAGACACACACAGTGATCATTACACAGAGACACACACAGTCATCATTACACACAGACACACACAGTCATCATTACACACAGACACACACAACACAGTCATCATTACACACACATACACAGTCATCATTACACACAGACACCACACAGTCATCATTACACACAGACACACACACACACACAGTCATCATTACACACAGACACACACAGTCATCATTACACCCAGACACACACAGTCATCATTACACAGAGACACACATACACACAGTCATCATTACACACAGACACACACAGTCATCATTACACACAGACACACACACACAGTCATTACACACAGACACACACACACAGTCATTACACACAGACACACACACACAGTCATTACACACAGACACACACACATTCATCATTACACACAGACACACACACACTGTCATTACACACAGACACACACACAGTCATCATTACACACAGACACACACACACAGTCATTACACACAGACACACACAGTCATCATTACACAGACACACACACACAGTCATCATTACACAGACACACACACACACACAGTCATCATACACACAGAACACACACACACAGTCATCATTACACACAACACACACACAGTCATCATTACACACAGACACACACACAGTCATCATTACACACAGACACACACACACACACACAGTCATCATTACACACAGACACACACACACACAGTCATCATTACACACAGACACACACAGTCATCATTACAAACACACACATATTCATCATTACACACACAGTCATCATTACACACACACACACACACAGTCATCATTACACCACACACACAGTCATCATTACACACACACACATACAGTCATCATTCACACACAACACACCCACACACCACACACATACACGCACACACACCCCACACACACATACAGTCCATTACACACAACACACCACACACACACACACACATACAGTCATCATTACACACACACACACACAGTCATCATTACACCACACACATACAGTCATCATTACACACACACACGCACCACCCACACGCACACCCACACAACACACATACAGTCATTACAACACACCCACACACATACAGTCATCATTACACACACACACACCCACACGCACACACACACATACAGTCATCATTACACACACCCACACCCACACACACACACACACACACACACACACATACAGTCATCATTACACACACACACACACACGCACACACACACGCACGCACACACACGCACACACACGCACACATACAGTCATCATTACACACACACGCACACACACCCACACACACACATACAGTCATCATTACAAACACACACGCACACACACACACACACATACAGTCATCATTACACACACCCACACCCACACACAAACACACACACACACATAGTCATCATTACACACACACGCACACACACCCACACACACACATACAGTCATCATTACACACACACACGCACACACACCCACACGCACACGCACACACGCACACACGCACACCTCTGCAGCTGAATGGTGTTTTCTGATTGGCTCTCTGTCCACAGGACAATTGAGTGGAAATGTCCTGTCTCTCTCTTTCCGTTCTACTCGCCCCATGATGCTTATGTTATGCATGGAGTGTTACTCGAGGACTTTATTGATGCAGCAGCATAAAAACACGAGGCATTGAACATTAGAGAAATTAAAAGACTAGAAATAAACTTTTCCAAAATGTAAACGTCTCAAATAGAAATAAAATAACATTAAAAAAAGTAGAAAATATACAACGGATCTCGTTCTTTCTGATTTTCTCGACACACAGACGTCGCTTCTTAAACAGAAACCAGTATAATAACCAGTAATGTTACCTCTGTGCTGCCACTGGTTTGTCTCCCTGATGTTCTGCATGTTATCTCGAGCAGAAGCCGATTCTAAAGCGTCGACTCTGAGTCTTCTTCTGGGTCTGA
>CM062285.1:70000-90000 GCA_031216635.1 Dissostichus eleginoides
GTTTGGCTGGAGATCGGGGTTCAGCTGGAGGAGAAGCGTCTCCTTTCTCCATCAGGGAACTCTGTGTGAGTCCACTCTCCCTGGAGACAGGACTCCTGCAGTCCTCCTGGGCTCTGCGCATGTGCTTCAGGTCACCTGACGACATCGATCAGTTTAAAATGACGTTAACTTGTGGTAAAAGTATTTATTAGTATCCTTTATCAATAAGTCTATACAACAAGTCTCCTCTGGCTGGAAGAGAACTCTCTGCTTCTCTGATACCTGGACTTAAACTCCCGCTGTACATTTATATTCAATCTAATATTTAATAATCCATTCCTTGCACAATTCATGTTAAATAATATCCTGCTTACATTTTGTTACTGTAAATGTGTATTTCCACATGTATATTCTTTACTTTTGTATGCTATTTTATTTCTATTTGAGACGGTTACCTTTTTGGATTTTTTATTTCCAGTCTTTTCATTTCTCTATTGTTAATGCCTTGTCTTTAGATGCTGCTGCAACGCAAACATTTCCCACATTGGGATCAATAAAGTCCTTCTTTTCTGATCTCAGGTTCAGCAGACCTCACAGGTTGAAAACAAACTCACTTTTTGGTTAATTTAGGAGAAATCTATAGACATAAAAAGTGTAGGGTAACTTACTGACGACGTTTCCTTTCTGGTCTTTGATTGGTGCTCCTGCTCCACTCCTCCCCCAGGGGTTAAAGGCCATCCTCTCCGCCTCGATCTTAGCTTCGTATCGCTCCTTCTCCTCTTTCTCTTTCCTTTTCTGATCCTCTCTTTCTCTGATCTGGACACGAGACAAAGCAGGATGTTTTTAAAAGTTGATGCACTTTCTGAGACCTCTGCATCCTCAGAGTTTGGCTCTTAAAAAACACCTGGAAGAGGGGCTCAAAACTCTCCTTGATTATCACTAATGTGCAGAAGTGGGAAGTATTGGAGTACAAATACTTCGTTAAGTACATGTTTCTGGTATCAGTACTTTACTCCACTACTTTTCTGAAGACTTTAACTTCTTACATTTTGAACCCAAATACCTGTACTTTCTACTTCTTACACTTTGAACCCAAATACCTGTACTTTCTACTTCTTACATGTTGAACCCAAATACCTGTACTTTCTACTTCTTACACTTTGAACCCAAATACCTGTACTTTCTACTTCTTCCATGTTCCAAACAGGCTGGTTCCTTTAGTTTGAATGTGTGTTTGGTGGCGTGATCATTATTATTTAGAGTCATTGCGTGCCTATTGATTTGAACACGATCCGTGTATCCATCATTTCCTGGTCTTCTCTAAAGAAGAGGGACCAATGGAAACGTTGTCATGTTGCCGTTGTTCAGCATGGAAACATTCATTAGCTAACAATGACATTATTGTTCTATTAATATAAAGGGAGGTCAGGTACTCTTTAAAACAGCTGCTAGTTATGGGTACTTTTTACTGAAGTACATTTCAAAGCCTCTTTACTTTACTTGAGTAAAGAAGTTTAGTCAGTACTTCTACTTTCACCAGAGTATCTTTAAACACGAGTATCTGTACTTCTACCTGAGTAAAGGATGTGTGTACTTCTGCCCTCTCTGGTTGGTTGTGTGTGTGTTCAGTTATCTCTCATATGAAGGTCATGGTAATGAGATCATATGTTTTGTTCACCTGCAGTCTGAGCGCCTCCTGGTAGCTTTGAGCTCGTTCTCTCATCAGTTTTGACTTCTCTGCAGGAGGCTCTCCAACTTCCAGGAGGGACACATGATGCTGATCCGTCACTCTGAAAGCACACAGACAGAGATATTATAATGGAGAGGAGGTTATTTAAAGTAAGGGTCTTCTCCTGGACTAAAGAGTGAGTGAAAAACATCAGTATTTAAGGTTTTTAAGTGATTTTAATCTGTATTTCAGTGTGCTGTGTCACGTTTCATTGTCAGAACAGCCTTGCTAGCTTGGCTACGAACTAGCATTGCTTGTTTGCCAACAGCTGTAGAGCTAGTTGTGTAAATGCATCAGTTAAATGCAGATTAAACACAGATATGAGTCGTTTTTCAGGTTAAATATATGGACATTTGTATAAACAGTGAGGGTTGATGACCGCTTTATATCTGAAAGATGTGACGTGAGGAGGCACTGATGGCTGTTTTAAAGTGAGGGTCTTGTCCTGGATCTAGAATAAGTATCATGACCGGTGTTAAAGCTCTCAGTGATTCAGGGTAAAAAAAATAGTGGTTGCAAATGTTATGGCAATGATGGTATTAAAGCTTAATACAGTGTACTCCTGACATGTAACTCCTGTATTTATTGATTTGTCAAAGGCGTTTGACACAGTTGATCATACCATCCTGGCGGAAAGACTTCACAGTATCGGCTTATCTAGGCATACTGTAGGTTGGTTGGTAGCATACTGTAGGTTAGTCTGGTTGGTTGGCATACTGTAGGTTGGTTGGTAGCATACTGTAGGTTGGTCTGGTTGGTTGGCATACTGTAGGTTGGTCTGGTTGGTAGCATACTGTAGGTTGGTCTGGTTGGTTGGCATACTGTAGGTTGGTCTGGTTGGTTGGCATACTGTAGGTTGGTCTGGTTGGTAGCATACTGTAGGTTAGTCTGGTTGGTAGCATACTGTAGGTTGGTCTGGTTGGTAGCATACTGTAGGTTGGTCTGGTTGGTAGGCATACTGTAGGTTGGTTGGTAGCATACTGTAGGTTGGTCTGGTTGGTAGCATACTGTAGGTTGGTCTGGTTGTTGGCATACTGTAGGTTTCTGGTTGGTTGGCATACTGTAGGTTGTCTGGTTGGTTGGCATACTGTAGGTTGGTTGGTAGCATACTGTAGGTTGGTCTGGTTGGTTGGCATACTGTAGGTTGTCTGGTTGGTTGGCATACTGTAGGTTTGGTTGGTAGCATACTGTAGGTTGGTCTGGTTGGTAGCATACTGTAGGTTGGTCTGGTTGGTAGCATACTGTAGGTTGGTCTTGTTGGTTGGCATACTGTAGGTTGGTTGGTAGCATACTGTAGGTTGGTTGGTAGCATACTGTAGGTTGGTCTGGTTGGTTGGCATACTGTAGGTTGGTCTGGTTGGTAGCATACTGTAGGTTGGTCTGGTTGGTAGCATACTGTAGGTTGGTCTGGTTGGTAGCATACTGTAGGTTGGTCTGGTTGGTAGCATACTGTAGGTTGGTCTGGTTGGTAGCATACTGTAGGTTGGTCTGTTGGTAGCATACTGTAGGTTGGTCTGTTGGTTGGCATACTGTAGGTTGGTTGGTAGCATACTGTAGGTTGGTTGGTAGCATACTGTAGGTTGGTCTGGTTGGTTGGCATACTGTAGGTTGGTCTGGTTGGTAGCATACTGTAGGTTGTCTGGTTGGTAGCATACTGTAGGTTGGTCTGGTTGGTTGCATACTGTAGGTTGGTCTGGTTGGTAGCATACTGTAGGTTGGTCTGGTTGGTAGCATACTGTAGGTTGGTCTTGTTGGTTGGCATACTGTAGGTTGGTTGGTAGCATACTGTAGGTTGGTTGGTAGCATACTGTAGGTTGGTCTGGTTGGTAGCATACTGTAGGTTGGTCTGTTGGTAGCATACTGTAGGTTGGTCTGGTTGGTAGCATACTGTAGGTTGGTTGGTAGCATACTGTAGGTTGGTCTGGTTGGTAGCATACTGTAGGTTGGTCTGGTTGGTAGCATACTGTAGGTTGGTCTGGTTGGTAGCATACTGTAGGTTGGTCTGGTTGGTAGCATACTGTAGGTTGGTCTGGTTGGTAGCATACTGTAGGTTGGTCTGGTTGGTAGCATACTGTAGGTTGGTCTGGTTGGTAGCATACTGTAGGTTGGTCTGGTTGGTAGCATACTGTAGGTTGGTCTGGTTGGTAGCATACTGTAGGTTGGTCTGGTTGGTTGGCATACTGTAGGTTGGTTGGTAGCATACTGTAGGTTGGTTTTTTAATGATTTATCAGCGAGAACCCAATGCGTCCAATTTTCTGGATCCTCTTCTTCCTTCCTCCCGATAGCAAAGGGTGTGCCACAAGGTTCCATATTAGGACCGATTATTTTTACCATATATTTAAATAATCTATGTAATAATTTAGCAAATGCTTCTTACCATTTTTATGCAGATGATACTGTTATTTATTGTTCCTCCGCTTCTATAGAGCAAAGTCTAGATTTCCTCCAGTCTGCCTTTGATGTCATACAAACCCATTTATATCAACTGAAGTTGGTATTAAATGCAGACAAATCCAAAGTGATGATATTTTCGAATGGCAAAAAGTTACCATCTATTCTACCCAAGATGTGTACTGCTGAAGGGACTGACATTGAGAGGGTCACTACTTACACATATCTGGGATTTCCTGTTGAACAGAACTTGTCTTTCAAGTTACACACGGAAAATGTTGTTTCAAAGCTAAAAAAAAGAGGTTTCTTTTACAGAAATAAATCCTGTTTCTCTTTTCAGACGAGGAAACATTTGATATCTGCAACGTTTTTACCTGTATTAGATGATGGTGATCTGCTATACATGAATGCCTCTGACCAGTGCCTAAAGAGCTTGGATACTGTGTACCATTGTGCCTTACGATGTATTACTGGATGTGGATATCGAGTACACCACTGCACTTTATATGCTGCTGCTAATTGGCCATCTTTGTCTGCTCGCAGACTTTCCCATTGGTTGGGGTTTATTTACAAATCTCTGCTTGGGTTGGTTCCCTCCTACATTTGCACATATATGTGTCAAAGAGAAAGTCCCAAGATTTTCTTCAGATGCTGGTTCCTGCAGTGAGAACAGAACTGGGTAAAACAGCTTTTAAATATGCTGCCCCCACAGCTTGGAACAGAAGGAGCTGAAACTCTGAGATTTAATCACTATGGGGGAATTCAGGTCCATCTTAAAGGACAGAGAACACGACACCATTGGTAGATGTGAGTGCTCGTATATCCTAAAATCGTTTTAAATTTTGCCAGTTTTTAATGATTTTTAACAGTTTGTTTTATTTCGCATTTTGACTGGCTAATGTGCCGTTTTATTTGTGTTTTACAGCTGTATTTGTCTGCCTGTCTTGTCTGTGTTTTATCTGTTGTAACTTTGTTCATGCTGCCCTTCTTGGCCAGGTCACTCTTGGAAAAGAGATTTTAATCTCAATGAGTCTTTTACCTGGTTAAATAAAGGATATATGGATCCTGGGAATGGCATATCAATGGATGTGTGATAACAGATGTGTTCACCAAGGGTTTATGACTCTGCAGGAAGAGATTAGCTCTAGGGGGGAATCTGACTTTAGTGCAGATGTGATGAGGTGATAGCATCGAGTACACCAAAGATAAACACTCCCTGCTGAGGAGACTTCATGGGGAACAGCTGAATGTATCTTCTGCTTTTATAAACCAACCTGGACTCGGACTGTGTGTGTCGGCTGGGTCTGAGAGGAGGATGTCTCTGTGGAGGAGGACTGTGGAAATGTTCAGTCTCTGTATTATGATTGTAATTGTGAGGAGGATGTAGTGCATCTCTGGCTCCATAGTAGTGATACTCTGCATCATGTGGAGTCCTGTGATGATCCGTAAAAGAGGGAGGACGAGGAGGAGGAACACGAGGAACCCTGAAACCCAATCAGAGAAACTACAGAGTTTACAGACGAGTAGATGTTCATGGATCAGAAACACACAGAGACAGGAAGCTACCTCGGGTTGGACACGTCTCCGAGGAGATTAGAGAAGTCCCGTGGTATTCCTGATTAAAAACCTGAGCACTGGGGTCATGATGAGACCTTCCTCTGTACTCTGATTCTTCCTCTCCTTGGCTTGTATCGGACATCCCGTCTGCGGCTGACATGTTCCCGCTGAACGTGGTCAGGCTGGAAGCAGATGCATTGTAAATAAAGATCATAATGACAGCAGAAACCTTAAAGACAGTTTGATTCGTCTCTACCTGTTTCCCAGGGTCTGTGGCAGCACCTCTGAGTTTCTTCTCCCTGAAAACACAAGGTGTTTTAGCCATCTGAAACTACCTTAAAGACATGACTGAGTGATAAATACTCACAGGTTCTTGTTCCTCTTCTGTTCAGCGATCTGCTCCAGAAGCTCCTGTTTGTACTTTCTTTCTTCGCCTGAGAGCTCGTCTGTTCGTCTGCTGCTCCTGACACACAGAAACGTAAACAAGTGCTTTCCATACCATCAATACCATGCATTAAGGATGATATTTACCAATCAGGAGTCCAGTAACGACCTGAGCTTTTTCGCTGATGGAGGAAGGAGAATCTGCTGCAGCCGTCCTCATGATCTCTGACTTCTGCAGACTAACACAGACACACAGAATAAAACAACAGCTCACGATCATGACTGGAACACACCCATCTTCCACTTTACATCATACAGTGAAGCCTCGTTTGCCTGGAGGCGAGCCAAGGCGCCTCTTCTATCACCGTCCAGAATGTAACCAGCTTACTTTGACTTATTGACATAATATAGTCAGTGCATCAGCAGTGATCTATAGCTGTCTGTCTCACTTTGTTGGCTCTCCATCACAGCGTCTTATTGACAGAGAAGATGTACGTGACCGAGAGGAGGAGATTACTGGCTAAATAATAATAATAAAAGTGTATTTTTCTTACTCTGACATCCAGCGCCAGTCATTGTTGTTGTGGTCTTTAACATCAGGGTCCTTCACCTCCTTTATGTCCCGAGGAGCTCTGACATAAAGACAGGAGTAGAGAAATCATCATCTCATCGTCTCACCATCATAATCTGAGGATTAGATGTAAAAAACCTCCACCTGTTGGCTCTGTGTTTCCTCCTCCTCTCCTCCAGCTCCTCCTCCAGCTCAGTGATGGCTTCTTCCTCCTCCTCCTCTTCCTCAGAGCTGTAAAGGTAGAGAGGCTTCTTCGGTCTCTGGACTCTCCAACGCCTCCTTCCTCGACTCCTGGTACTTTCTCCATCTTTTTCCCCGTCCTCCGTCAGGGTGGCGGCGTCTCTCCTGGACGGAGGGTGTGTGTTTGTACGAGGGGCTTTGTTTGTGAGTGTGTTGATGGTGGGAGGAGAGTGTGTGTGTGTCCGAGGGTGTGTGTGTGTACGAGGGCGTGTGTGTGTGTTTGTACATGTGTTGATGGTGGGAGGAGAGTGTGTGTGTGTCCGAGGGCGTGTGTGTGTACGAGGGCGTGTGTTTGTACGGGTGTTGATAGTAGTAGGAGGAGGGTGTGTGTGTGTGTTTGTACATGTGTTGACGGTGGGAGGAGAGTGTGTGTTCTTGAGGGTGCTGATGATGTTGTAAACAGCATCTGAAGCTGGAACCTGTTCAGGCTGAAAAAAAAAAGACCGAAGTGAAAGTTCAAAAATGAGAATTATCAGCGTGTTTTTGTTTTATTTACTGTCCCACCAACCAGAGCTCACATTACCTTGGCAGTAGGTGTTCCCCTCCTCAATCTCCCCGTTTGAGCTTTTTCCTGGAGGAAGAGGTTGTATTCTCTCTTTCTCTCCTCCCTTAGTTTTTCCTGTGAGAAATATATTCATAGTCACCAAAACACCTCAACAGACACAAAAACACATGTAAACAGAGAGTAAAGAACTGGAGATAACGGGGGGTTTGGGATCTCGATATATGTGTTTTTCTGGAGAAAACGTGTTCACTTTCAGGATTGAATATTGCAATGTTGCAGAAGATCTATGTGTTTGTAGTTCTTCAAAGATGCAAAGTATTGGTTCCCGACCCAGGTGGGACTTGAACCCACAATCCCCAGCTTCGGAGGCTGATGCCTTATCCATTAGGCCACTGGGCCTTGAAAAGATCCTGTCTTTTGTCTAAGTTCTCTCCATTGTCTAATTGCCCCCCCCGACACACTTTCTTAACTGTGTGGTTGTAAACATCACAGGTTGCCGTGAGAAACAGAGCAATGGGCCATCAACAACTCAGAGCATGTTGTTCTGAGCGAGTTATGCAACATGCAAAGGGAACAGTCCCGCTTTGAAGACCATGGAGAGATACCGTTTCCTCTTATGACACCACACAACACACACACAGACACACACACACACACACACACACACACACACACACACCTGGACTGATATTTTCTCATGGATTGGCAGTGAGAGACCCTGAGGCTGTGCACGATGTTCAGTTTTCAGATCCTTTTTCTGCAGGAAGAACAGAGACTGAATAAGCTTCAATATAAAAAGAGAGATCATGCTTTACAACAACTTAAAAAATAACAACATTAAAGATAAGAAGGTATGACACTAAAAGGTATGACACTAAAAGGTATGACACTAAAAGGTATGACACTAAAAGGTATGACACTAAAAAGGGAATAAGATAGCAAGGTAGACTATATGCATTACATTAATGCACACAATGTCATACTCCTTTCTGCACATATTCTGATTTCACATTTTATAGTTTATATGCAAAAACTCTTCATAGCATTCTATTTCATGTAAATTATGCTTTATTTAATTTGTACTGCTATTTAACTGTATTTTATTACGGTGTAAAAGATTTTGTGTTTTATATTAGATTTCTTGTTTTTTATTATTTTATGCATGCACCATGACATCAAGTCAAATTCCTAGTATGTGCGAACCTACCTGGCAATAAACCTGATTCTGAGTTATTGTTATTAAAAAGGTGACAGTGAGTCAGTGAAGACAATATAGTCAAACATGTCCTAATAATTGTTTCTAAATACAGAATTAATATAACCAAAGGTACATTTAAGTAAGTGTTGGAGAAATACTGTGTCTCCACTTTCTGGTTTGTTTTAATGCACTGATACTATGTGTGACACTGAACTGTGCATGGCCTTGCAGCTGCCTCTTGCTGTGATAGGAGGAGGCAGGGCATTTCAGGTTGTTGATATTTATGAGGAGACAGACACATACTTGTTGTCTCCTAAATATCTAATTTCTATGTGGCGTGAAGGAAGAACGTGACTCTTTCCAGAAGACGTCGCAGATGACCCCGACACCTTTCCGACAGCCACCTCGATTTACGACATTGTTGTTATCTATCTCCGTGTTTTGGACTATATAAGCCTGATGTTTTTTGCTGCTCCGCTGAGCAACATACCCCATGTGTGTGAGTTAACCCATATCCTTTGTATGTGATTTAACTCTGCTCCTTCTTGCAAGAATAAATTAGAACCTGATTATTGATTCTCAACCTGGTGTCGAGTGATATTTTCCTAACAGTAAGCTTTGGATAATTTCTAACTTTATATTAAGGGCTGTTAGACTGTCTTTCTGTAGGGAGAGAATCAGACTGTCTTTCTGTAGGGAGAGAATCAGACTGTGTTTCTGTAGGGAGAGAATCAGACTGTGTTTCTGTAGGGAGAGAATCAGACTGTCTTTCTGTAGGGAGAGAATCAGACTGTGTTTCTGTAGGGAGAGAATCAGACTGTCTTTCTGTAGGGAGAGAATCAGACTGTGTTTCTGTAGGGAGAGAATCAGACTGTCTTTCTGTAGGGAGAGAATCAGACTGTGTTTCTGTAGGGAGAGAATCAGACTGTGTTTCTGTAGGAGAGAATCAGACTGGTTTCTGTAGGGAGAGAATCAGACTGTGTTTCTGTAGGGAGAGAATCAGACTGTCTTTCTGTAGGGAGAGAATCAGACCGTGTTTCTGTAGGGAGAGAATCAGACTGTGTTTCTGTAGGGAGAGAATCAGACTGTCTTTCTGTAGGGAGAGAATCAGACTGTGTTTCTGTAGGGAGAGAATCAGACTGTGTTTCTGTAGGGAGAGAATCAGACTGTGTTTCTGTAGGGAGAGAATCAGACTGTTTTCTGTAGGGAGAGAATCAGACTGTGTTTCTGTAGGGAGAGAATCAGACTGTCTTTCTGTAGGGAGAGAATCAGACTGTGTTTCTGTAGGGAGAGAATCAGACTGTGTTTCTGTAGGGAGAGAATCAGACTGTTTCTGTAGGAGAGAATCAGACTGTGTTTCGTAGGGAGAGAATCAGACTGTGTTTCTGTAGGAGAGAATCAGACTGTGTTTCTGTAGGGAGAGAATCAGACTGTGTTTCTGTAGGGAGAGAATCAGACTGTGTTTCTGTAGGGAGAGAATCAGACGTGTTTCTGTAGGGAGAGAATCAGACTGTGTTTCTGTAGGAGAGAATCAGACTGTCTTTCTGTAGGGAGAGAATCAGACTGTGTTTCTGTAGGGAGAGAATCAGACTGTGTTTCTGTAGGGAGAGAATCAGACTGTCTTTCTGTAGGGAGAGAATCAGACTGTTTCTGTAGGGAGAGAATCAGACTGTGTTTCTGTAGGGAGAGAATCAGACTGTGTTTCTGTAGGGAGAGAATCAGACTGTCTTTCTGTAGGGAGAGAATCAGACTGTGTTTCTGTAGGGAGAGAATCAGACTGTGTTTCTGTAGGGAGAGAATCAGACTGTGTTTCTGTAGGGAGAGAATCAGACTGTGTTTCTGTAGGGAGAGAATCAGACTGTCTTTCTGTAGGGAGAGAATCAGACTGTGTTTCTGTAGGGAGAGAATCAGACTGTGTTTCTGTAGGGAGAGAATCAGACTGTGTTTCTGTAGGGAGAGAATCAGACTGTTTCTGTAGGGAGAGAATCAGACTGTGTTTCTGTAGGGAGAGAATCAGACTGTGTTTCTGTAGGGAGAGAATCAGACTGTGTTTCTGTAGGGAGAGAATCAGACTGTGTTTCTGTAGGGAGAGAATCAGACTGTGTTTCTGTAGGGAGAGAATCAGACTGTCTTTCTGTAGGGAGAGAATCAGACTGTTTCTGTAGGGAGAGAATCAGACTGTGTTTCTGTAGGGAGAGAATCAGACTGTGTTTCTGTAGGGAGAGAATCAGACTGTGTTTCTGTAGGGAGAGAATCAGACTGTGTTTCTGTAGGGAGAGAATCAGACTGTCTTTCTGTAGGGAGAGAATCAGACTGTCTTTCTGTAGGGAGAGAATCAGACTGTGTTTCTGTAGGGAGAGAATCAGACTGTTTCTGTAGGGAGAGAATCAGACTGTGTTTCTGTTGGGAGAGAATCAGACTGTGTTTCTGTAGGGAGAGAATCAGACTGTGTTTCTGTAGGGATTTGACTTGTAATCCTAAAACATGTATGGCCCATGCATGTAGAATAAAATGGATAAAGATCAGACCTTGGCAGCGTACTGTTTGTAGTCCAGCTGAAGCTCCTGCTGGAGTTTCTTCTTCTTCCTCTCATAGTCATAGCCCAGAAGAAACCCAAAGCCTAAACCTGAAGAGCATCACACATATAAAACACAAAATAAACTTTAGGATATAAACCTTTTAAACTGTAAACCTTTAAATGTGTTCAGACGTACCTCTGTCGGGATCAGCAGATAGCCTCAGTGCTGGAGGCATTTCCACTGGGACCATTACCAGACCCTGACACGCACACACACACACACACACACACACACACACACACACACACACACACACACACACACACACACACACACAGGAGTTTGACTTTGTTTTGTTGTACACAGAAATATAAACTAAACACAAGGAAAGCAAAGCTAAACAAAGGAAATGGTTGTACTGATATATACCTAAATAATAAATGTAAAAACATGTATTTAAAGGTGGGGGGGGTCATTTTGGAGAAAGCAGCTCGAGTGGCTAGAATTAGAAAATACACAGCCGGAAAAAATCTGCCGCTTCCTCACAGAGCCCCTCCTCCAACACACACGAACGCGCACATGACCAATGAGGGCACGAGATCAGTGTGTGCACAGATGGAAGGCTGACAGGCAGGTAGGCCATCCAGTTACTTTAGCCGGCTCAGATGATTGGCCGTGCTTTTTACAGCACCACGGCTTCCACAGATAATGTTTCTTTATGGATTTTTCAAGGCAGGTAGGATTTAGTACTTTTAATGCCAACTTGAATGCAGTATTATTCTAAATAATTAAATGTGTTCATTTTGTCATAAGTTAATGTCCTGCATTCAAAATATGAAGTGCGTAAACAAAATGTACATATTGTGCTCGATAAATAGCCATATGGACTATTTAGTTTATATATTTGCATTAAATTAATACAATTAAAGCAGTACCATGTAAGATGCATTTTAATGTTGTAGCTGGCTGTGGTTACGCTAACTGTCTTCATTGTTTATATTAGTTTGATTTACTGTATGTTTTTAATATGTAGGCCTACTGTATTATAGGTTTTTAAACTCTTTAATCTGCACAGTAACTAGGGCAGTAAAGTAGTAATTCCCTCTGAAATGTAGTAAAGTAGATGTAGAACATAGCATACTATTAAAATACTATAAAAAACAAAGATATTATATTAAACATACCTTTATTATTTACCTGAATCTCACTTCAGAGGTGATTGTTTGGGTGTTTCCTCGAAAAAGGTCCCTCTGTAGTTACACCAGCAGCAGCCCATTGAACACAGAAGTATAGCATTATAATATAAACATTACAATTAATATTATATTATGATTATTCCTTCACAGACTAAAACCTGTCTGATCTGTTGC
Organism: Dissostichus eleginoides; assembly: GCA_031216635.1. Taxonomy (NCBI): domain Eukaryota; kingdom Metazoa; phylum Chordata; class Actinopteri; order Perciformes; family Nototheniidae; genus Dissostichus; species Dissostichus eleginoides. The sequence goes on from CM062285.1 coordinate 82,445, forward strand.
TGTGAGCCGGGTGCAAAGCATCATTCTGTTGCTAGGTAACATGACACACACACTCAAAACATTAAAAGAAAACGTGTCTAAAAAAACCCCTTTAAAATCGCTGTAAAGTAGGCGTTAAATTAAGATGTTATTTTTACCTTAATTAGCAGCAGTTTTTGTTGATTTGTTAAATATATTATTCCCGAATATTCAAAATAATTAAAAACCGCCTCATGGTGTTTTTCTTCGAAGCGCCGCGAGATGTCAGCAACGGTTCATTAATCCAGGACTGAACCATTCACTCCGGCAGAGGGGTGATTCAACTTTAATATCAGTGATAGAAACGTTAAACATTACTTACAGATCTAATATTATTATTTAAATACAGATATATTTTAACGATAAACACATTGATGTGACATAAAATAAACCAACATTATATGTGTGTAACTTTGACAAACTGTGCGCATGGTGTATTGGTATCGTCATCGACTGAACCATTCACTCGGACAGAGGGGTGAATTACCTTTAATATCAGTGATATTACGTTAAAATCGCTTGCAGTTTGAATATTACTATTATAATACAGTTCATTTGTAATGTTTAAGAATGTAATGTAACATAGAAACACACAACTTTAAATGTTCAATAACATTACGAAACGCGATTGTTGTATTGGTATCGTTCACTGTCATGGCTGCCTGGTAAACTGACCTGTAACGGTGCTACGATCTTTGGAGAAATACAACATTTATTGTGTTAATCCTGCAGTAAAAAGGGTTTTTTAATTAATAATTAAGGTTTCTATAGCTTGTGTAGTTCATGATGGCGGGGAGCAGCACTGCTCAGAAGACATGGGAGCTTTCCAACAGCATGAACGAGGTTCAGGGCATTGACGAAATCTACAAATATGACAAAAAACAACAACAGGAAATCCTCGCTGCAAAGCCATGGACTAAAGAGTGAGTACAAACAACAGTTTAGTGTTTATTTAAAGGTTTTAAAGTGATTTGAATCTGTATTACTGTGTGCTTTGTCACGTTTTATTGTGAGAACAGCCTTGCTAGCTTGGCTACGAACTAGCATTTCTTGTTTGTCAACAGCTGTAGAGCTAACTGTGTAGATCAGTCTCATTCTGATTAAACTCAGATATTAGTCGTTTTTCAGGTAAAATATGAGCATTTGTACAAACAGAGGGCTAAGATTGATGACTGCTTGATATCTGAAGGATGCACCAACAGAAATGTGTTGAACTACCTTTATTTCCGACATTACAGCATTTAACAGTGATGTTTGTACTGTAGAAGTTGTTCGTTTATTATTTTTAATTATTTGCTTGCTGTTTGTAATATTATATGGATTTATTTTAATGATTTTTCCACATTTGTAATTGTTTGTGTTTTTTTTCAATTAATAAAATATTAATTATATTACATTTTTAATGGAAAGTAAGTGGGAACATGGTGATTTTTAACCTTGCTTAAAAATATGTATATATATATATTACTCAAGGAAATTATCTTATCTGCAATTATCTAATTGACATGCAAGAACCACATTCATACAAGAAAGGGAACCAGACAAAGGAAATGTCCTCAAAATAAGTGACAAAGTAAAAATGTATATGCTAAATAAATATATTAAATATAAATATAAGTACATTATTTTAGATCTTCCTTATCTTCCTAAATCTCTCCTGGTCCCCTGTGCATTTTAATACAGATTTAACCCTTTTTAGGTGTAATAAACCCTATATGTCCCCCTCTTTCCCCCACAGTCACCACTACTTTAAGTACTGCAAGGTGTCGGCTCTGGCCCTTCTGAAGATGGTGATGCACGCGCGGTCGGGGGGGAACCTGGAGGTTATGGGTCTGATGCTGGGGAAGGTAGACGGAGAGACCATGATGATTATGGACAGCTTCGCGCTGCCGGTGGAGGGAACAGAAACACGCGTCAACGCTCAGGCTGCGGCGTACGAGTACATGGCCGCGTACATCGAGAACGCTAAACAGGTGGGAGGAAGAGGCATTCATTCTGTTCAGTTACGGTGTTTAAAACCATATTTTTGGGCCAATTTCATTCATAATTCAGGAAAAATCTACTTTAATGTTTGCAATGTGGACTAGACTGCACCCATGTGAGTTGTTAAGCCCATAAAGGAGGTACATAGAGGAATGAAAGCCTAGGTATTAGTATTGAAAATGCAAAACAGGTCGGACAGATTTCATGATTTAGAATGATGAGAGACTTACGTTGTTTAAAACTACATTTTTTTGGGCCAATTTCAGTTATTCAATAAAATCTACTTTAATGTGATGAAGATGAGAGAGGAGGAAACACAACATCTGCATTCATTCTGTTCAGTTGTGTTGTTTGAAACCATATTTTTGGGCCAATTTCATTCATAATTCGGGGAAAACCTACTTTCATGTTTGCAATGTGGACTAGACTGCACCTATATGAGTTTTTAAGCCCATAAAGGAGACGCTTTATACAGTTTTGTACCAATAACACTGTGGGAGCTACTGCTTTATTATCCTTTGGTGTATAAAATATACAAAAGGCTTTATCTGTAAACAGTGCAGTACATAGAGGAATGAATTAGATGTGTTATTAGGCCTTCTTGGGAACTGTTATACCGTCTTTTAATGCTTGGTTTTTCAGTGGAATGAAGAGCATTGATATTCGATGGGGATCATTTTGCAACACTAATTGTTTCATGGATTCATCCTCTGTTAAACATTCCTGTGTGTTTACCTTCTTTCATAGTAAATATGTGCTTCTTAATTTAATTATGTTGACATATGATCACTCTATTGAATTAGGGCTTCAACGTACGATCACTTTATAGATTATTGCCAATTATTTATAAATCTAGTTTGAAGCAGCACGTTTCCAGAAAAAGAGAACACAAACCCCTTCAGTGAACACAATGCAATAAAAACATGGGATTTGTACGTTATTGATTATATTTACCGCTGTGCGTCAGGTGGGCCGCCTGGAGAACGCCATTGGCTGGTACCACAGTCACCCTGGATACGGATGCTGGCTCTCAGGAATCGACGTCAGCACTCAGATGCTCAACCAGCAGTTCCAGGAGCCCTTTGTGGCCGTCGTGGTGAGGGAAACTCCTATTATACTATTTTAGGCATATATTCTAGGTCTCAGATTTATACAAATATATAAAAAACATGTCTATGAACTAAGTGTTATGTATGTATAAAAGACATTAAAAAGTGCATTTTGCATGATAGGAGACATTTTTTATTTCATCTCCCTAATCCTTGATATTTCTGATGGCTGACTTTCCTCTCCAAGCAGTGCTGAGGAATACTTTCCTCTCCAAGCAGTGCTGAGGAATACTTTCCTCTCCAAGCAGTGCTGAGGAATACTTTCCTCTCCAAGCAGTGCTGAGGAATACTTTCCTCTCCAAGCAGTGCTGAGGAATACTTTGCCTCTCCAAGCAGTGCTGAGGAATACTTTGCCTCTCCAAGCAGTGCTGAGGAATACTTAGCCTCTCCAAGCACTGCTGAGGAATACTTTCCTCTCCAAGCAGTGCTGAGGAATACTTTGCCTCTCCAAGCAGTGCTGAGGAATACTTTCCTCTCCAAGCAGTGCTGAGGAATACTTTGCAACCAAATGTTGTGTTTACACTTCATGCTGCGAGGCCGCGGGCGAGTGTAATGAAGTGTGTGTTTGAGGTGTTCTCACACTCTGACAGCCCAATTCAGAGTGCTGGTGGGCGAATGGAGCGCTCCCTGGAGATTACTGTGACCTCTGACCTCTTGTTTCCCTCTACTGTATCTCAGATTGACCCCACCCGCACCATTTCTGCAGGGAAAGTCAACCTGGGCGCCTTCAGGACCTACCCCAAGGTAAATGCATTTAAACATTCAAGGCTTTATTGTCATTTGAACATACAGTGTAGATGTGAGTGACGACCTCATGGAGCTGACTGAGAGAAGCTGACCTCATGGAGCTGACCTCATGGAGCTGACTGAGAGAAGCTGACCTCATGGAGCTGACTGAGAGAAGCTGACTGAGAGAAGCTGACCTCATGGAGCTGACTGAGAGAAGCTGACTGAGAGAAGCTGACTGAGAGAAGCTGACCTCATGGAGCTGACCTCATGGAGCTGACTGAGAGAAGCTGACTGAGAGAAGCTGACCTCATGGAGCTGACTGAGAGAAGCTGACTGAGAGAAGCTGACCTCATGGAGCTGACTGAGAGAAGCTGACTGAGAGAAGCTGACTGAGAGAAGCTGACCTCATGGAGCTGACCTCATGGAGCTGACCTCATGGAGCTGACTGAGAGAAGCTGACCTCATGGAGCTGACCTCATGGAGCTGACTGAGAGAAGCTGACTGAGAGAAGCTGACTGAGAGAAGCTGACTGAGAGAAGCTGACCTCATGGAGCTGACCTCATGGAGCTGACTGAGAGAAGCTGACTGAGAGAAGCTGACTGAGAGAAGCTGACCTCATGGAGCTGACTGAGAGAAGCTGACTGAGAGAAGCTGACCTCATGGAGCTGACTGAGAGAAGCTGACTGAGAGAAGCTGACTGAGAGAAGCTGACCTCATGGAGCTGACTGAGAGAAGCTGACTGAGAGAAGCTGACCTCATGGAGCTGACTGAGAGAAGCTGACCTCATGGAGCTGACTGAGAGAAGCTGACCTCATGGAGCTGACTGAGAGAAGCTGACCTCATGGAGCTGACTGAGAGAAGCTGACCTCATGGAGCTGACCTCATGGAGCTGACCTCATGGAAGCTGACTGAGAGAAGCTGACTGAGAGAAGCTGACTGAGAGAAGCTGACTGAGAGAAGCTGACCTCATGGAGCTGACTGAGAGAAGCTGACTGAGAGAAGCTGACTGAGAGAAGCTGACCTCATGGAGCTGACGAGAGAAGCTACCTCATGGAGCTGAACCTCATGGAGCTGACTGAGAGAAGCTGACCTCATGGAGCTGACTGAGAGAAGCTGACCTCCTGGAGCTGACTGAGAGAAGCTGACTGAGAGGAGCTGACTGAGAGAAGCTGACTGAGAGAAGCTGACCTCATGGAGCTGACCTCATGGAGCTGACTGAGAGAAGCTGACCTCATGGAGCTGACCTCATGGAGCTGACCTCATGGAGCTGACTGAGAGAAGCTGACTGAGAGAAGCTGACTGAGAGAAGCTGACTGAGAGAAGCTGACCTCATGGAGCTGACTGAGAGAAGCTGACTGAGAGAAGCTGACTGAGAGAAGCTGACCTCATGGAGCTGACTGAGAGAAGCTGACTGAGAGAAGCTGACCTCATGGAGCTGACTGAGAGAAGCTGACTGAGAGAGCTGACTGAGAGAAGCTGACCTCATGGAGCTGACTGAGAGAAGCTGACTGAGAGAAGCTGACCTCATGGAGCTGACTGAGAGAAGCTGACCTCATGGAGCTGACTGAGAGAAGCTGACTGAGAGAAGCTGACTGAGAGAAGCTGACCTCATGGAGCTGACTGAGAGAAGCTGACTGAGAGAAGCTGACCTCATGGAGCTGACTGAGAGAAGCTGACCTCATGGAGCTGACTGAGAGAAGCTGACCTCATGGAGCTGACTGAGAGAAGCTGACCTCATGGAGCTGACCTCATGGAGCTGACCTCATGGAGCTGACCTCATGGAGCTGACTGAGCAAAGCTGTCGTCAAGGCAACAGGGGCTACTTTGAAGAATATAAATCATATTCTCGATTGTTTAACACTTTTTTGTTTACTAGATAATTCCATATGTGTTCTTTTATAGTTTTGATGTCTTCAGTGTTAATCTACAAAGTAGAACATAATTAAAATAAATAAAAACCTTCCAATGAGCAGGTGTGTCCAAACTTTTGACTGGTTCTGTATATATATATATATATCATATAAAAATGTAATATAATGGTACACACAACGGACACAAGTTAATGTTTATATATGTATATTATACAATAGCTATGTGAATATATTTTATTTGTATTTTAAGTGAATTTCTCCGTCACAGATTCTCTAATCGTTCCGTATCCTAATACATAATCCAGAATAAATACTCTTTTAATTGCCTATTTATCACATTAGATTAATCCCTTATAATGACTGTAATAGTAATGATGTGTTTGTGGTACAGTTTGTTGTTATTTACCTGCATTTGTTTGTGTTGTCAGGGGTACAAACCCCCGGATGAGGGACCCTCGGAGTACCAGACCATCCCCTTAAACAAGATCGAAGACTTCGGGGTTCACTGTAAACAGTATGTATTTCTATTGCTATATTATTCAGAATTCGCCTCTTTTAGCCGCTCTCTTTGATGCTCTCCATGCGACACAGAATTCGCCTCTTTTAGCCGCTCTCTTTGATGCTCTCCACGGACACACATCTAGAGCCTGCATCTCATTCCAATTGTCTGCAGGTGTATTTAAAATGTGCCTTTAATAACTAGAGAATACAGTGTGTAGTTATTGCAGCTCTCTAAGCCCGTGTGGTTCCCCGCAGGTATTACGCTCTGGAGGTCACCTACTTCAAGTCCTCTCTGGACAGGAAGCTGTTGGAGTTGCTCTGGAATAAATACTGGGTGAAAACGTCTCAGCTCCTCCAGCCTCCTGACGGTACGTAGCTTCAGACGGCTGCTAATTGTTCCACATGTTGATTAATGGTTAGCTATTGCTCCATAACTCATGCAGACGTGCGCTGAGTCGGCGTGATTCAGTGATTCATTACACTGAGCCGCTGCTTATTGCTTTAGGTAATAAGCCTCATTTCAACTGTGTACAAAGTAAGTGTTGGAGGGGATTTATGAGGGGTCTGGGTTAAAGATGGGATCATCGTCACAGGAGAGAGACGGGCGAGAGGGGGGGGCGAGCAAGGGGGGGAGAGGGGGGGCGAGCAAGGGGGGGAGAGGGGGGGCGAGCAAGGGGGGGGGAGGGAAGGGAGAGCAAAGGGGAGAGCAAGGGGGGGAGAGGGGGGCGAGCAAGGGGGGGGCGAGCAAGGGGGCGAGCAAGGGGGGGGAGAGGGGGGGGGGGAGGGGAGAGGGAAGGGGAGCGCGAGGGGGGGGCGAGCGAAGGGGAGAGGGAAGGGGAGAGCAAGGGGGGGGGAGAGGGAAGGGGAGAGCGAAGGGGAGCGCAAGGGGGGGGAGAGGGGGGGGCGAGCGAAGGGGAGTGCAAAGGGGGGAGCAAGGGGGGGGGAGAGGGAAGGGGCGAGCAAAGGGGAGATCAAGGGGGGGGGAAGGGGAGAGCGAAGGGGGGGGAGAGCGAACAGCTTCATTTACAGGGTTTATCAGGTTAGTTAGGAGGACTTTATGATATATAATGACCTTCATTAGGAGGACTTTATGATATATAATGACCTTCATTAGGAGGACTTTATGATATAATGACCTTCATTAGGAGGACTTTATGATATATAATGACCTTCATTAGGAGGACTTATGATAATAATGACCTTCTTAGGAGGACTTTATGATATATAATGACCTTCATTAGGAGGACTTTATGATATATAATGACCTTCATTAGGAGGACTTTATGATATATAATGACCTTCATTAGGAGGACTTTATGATATATAATGACCTTCATTAGGAGGA
>CM062285.1:95000-105552 GCA_031216635.1 Dissostichus eleginoides
CTCTGATGTGAGGCTCTGATGTGAGGCCCTAATGTGAGGCTCTGATATTAGGCTCTGATGTGAGGCTCTGATATTAGGCTCTGATATTAGGCTCTGATGTGAGGCTCTGATATTAGGCTCTGATGTGAGGCTCTGATGTGAGGCCCTAATGTGAGGCTCTGATGTGAGGCTCTGATATTAGGCTCTGAGGTGAGGCTCTGAGGTGAGGCTCTGAGGTGAGGCTCTGATGTGAGGCTCTGATGTGAGGCTCTGATATTAGGCTCTGATGTGAGGCTCTGATGTGAGGCCCTGAGGTGAGGCTCTGAGGTGAGGCCCTGAGGTGAGGCTCTGAGGTGAGGCTCTGAGGTGAGGGTCTGATGTGAGGCCCTAATGTGAGGCTCTGAGGTGAGGCTCTGAGGTGAGGCTCTGATGTGAGGCTCTGATATTAGGGTCTGATGTGAGGCTCTGATGTGAGGCTCTGATATTAGGCCCTAATGTGAGGCTCTGAGGTGAGGCTCTGAGGTGAGGCTCTGAGGTGAGGCCCTAATGTGAGGCTCTGAGGTGAGGCTCTGAGGTGAGGCTCTGAGGTGAGGCTCTGATGTGACGGACAGTTGATGCTACATTTCTGTTAAATATATGATTGAGAGCAGCCACCCTATATTAGCTTTTAACACAGATTCATCTGCTCATTATTATCCCGGTAATTACATTTAAAAAAATAGCGAAATGTCAGAAAATAATACAAAATAATGCACTTTTTAATAAGGATATAAAACTGATTATAATTAACCCTATTAATTGGTTAATTGACTGAGATATAAACTCTTTTATTGATCGTTAGTGGTTTTTAAACCTATTTGTCTCAGAAAAGTCCAAAGAGCTCCGTTTAAGTTTCTCAGATCTGTATAATCTTTATTTATTTAACTAGTAAAGTCTCATAGGGATTAAAACATATCTTAAATTACAGATCCAGTATTAAGGTAAGGCTAACTGTTTTTAGATATTTTAAGTGCCACTTAAAGGTGGGGTAGGTAATTCACTTCAGAAACACTTAAAGGTGGGGTAGGTAATTCCCTTCAGAAACCCTTAAAGGTGGGGTAGGTAATTCACTTCAGAAACCCTTAAAGGTGGGGTAGGTAATTCCCTTCAGAAACCCTTAAAGGTGGGGTAGGTAATTCACTTCAGAAACACTTAAAGGTGGGGTAGGTAATTCACTTCAGAAACCCTTAAAGGTGGGGTAGGTAATTCACTTCAGAAACCCTTAAAGGTGGGGTAGGTAATTCACTTCAGAAACCCTTAAAGGTGGGGTAGGTAATTCACTTCAGAAACACTTAAAGGTGGGGTAGGTAATTCACTTCAGAAACCCTTAAAGGTGGGGTAGGTAATTCACTTCAGAAACCCTTAAAGGTGGGGTAGGTAATTCCCTTCAGAAACACTTAAAGGTGGGGTAGGTAATTCACTTCAGAAACACTTAAAGGTGGGGTAGGTAATTCACTTCAGAAACACTTAAAGGTGGGGTAGGTAATTCACTTCAGAAACACTTAAAGGTGGGGTAGGTAATTCCCTTCAGAAACACTTAAAGGTGGGGTAGGTAATTCACTTCAGAAACACTTAAAGGTGGGGTAGGTAATTCCCTTCAGAAACCCTTAAAGGTGGGGTAGGTAATTCACTTCAGAAACCCTTAAAGGTGGGGTAGGTAATTCCCTTCAGAAACCCTTAAAGGTGGGGTAGGTAATTCACTTCAGAAACCCTTAAAGGTGGGGTAGGTAATTCCCTTCAGAAACCCTTAAAGGTGGGGTAGGTGATTCCCTTCAGAAACCCTTAAAGGTGGGGTAGGTAATTCACTTCAGAAACACTTAAAGGTGGGGTAGGTAATTCCCTTCAGAAACCCTTAAAGGTGGGGTAGGTAATTCACTTCAGAAACACTTAAAGGTGGGGTAGGTAATTCCCTTCAGAAACCCTTAAAGGTGGGGTAGGTCATTCCCTTCAGAAACCCTTAAAGGTGGGGTAGGTCATTCCCTTCAGAAACCCTTAAAGGTGGGGTAGGTCATTCCCTTCAGAAACACTTAAAGGTGGGGTAGGTAATTCACTTCAGAAACCCTTAAAGGTGGGGTAGGTCATTCCCTTCAGAAACCCTTAAAGGTGGGGTAGGTCATTCCCTTCAGAAACCCTTAAAGGTGGGGTAGGTCATTCCCTTCAGAAACCCTTAAAGGTGGGGTAGGTAATTCCCTTCAGATGGAATGCTCTTAACATCCCGATAGCAATGAATACATGAAATGCTTTGAAGCCGTGGCGCTGTAAAAAGCACGACCAATCATCTGCCTCGGCCCGGGTCAGATGATTGGATGGCCTACCTGCCTGTCAGCCTTCCATCTCGTGCACAAACTGATCTCGTGCCCTCATTGGTCATGTGCGGGTTCGTGTGTGTTGGAGGAGGGGCTCTGTGAGGAAGTCTGAAGGAAGGGGCAGATTATTACTTTCTGCATTCTAGCGCACTCGAGCTGTTTCTGCATTCTTACCTACCCCACCTTTAAGTGTTTCTGCATTCTTACCTACCCCACCTTTAAGGGTTTCTGAAGTGAATGACCTACCCCACCTTTAAGTGTTTCTGAAGGGAATTACCTACCCCACCTTTAAGAGGTTAAATGCAGGTTTTGATAATTTACTGGGATTTATTTCAGAATTGTATTATTTATTTTATTTGGTCAGAGTGCATTAAAAGTCATCAGTAAAAAAATAATGTTATTTTTGTAATAACTGAATGAATCGTGTGTGCTTCAGGTCTGTTTATCTTCATGTATTTAACCAGGAGACTCTCATAGGGGTTAAACATGTCTTAAATTACAGATCCAGATTAAAAACAGGAACATATGGAATCTTTTGGAATAATGATAATCTTTATTTGTTTAGCACCTTTCATACAACAAGTGCAGTCCAAAGGCTTCACATAGACATTTCTCAGAGAATGGATATCACACAGAATACAGATACCAGTAAGAGACATCAAAACTCATTCAAAATAGCATAGAGTAGACAAATAACTGAATGAATGTGTGTTTCAGGTCTGTATATTCTTTGTATGTAACCTCTCATAGGGGTTAAGCATGTCTTAAACTACAGGAACATGTGGATTATCATTTTGTAATAACTGAATGAATCGTGTGTTTAGCTGCAAGACGACGATCGAGGCGATTCACGGCCTGATGTCTCAGGTGATTAAAGATAAACTCTTCAACCAGGTCAACACGTCTGCCAACTAAGAACTGATCCAGAACCAGCAGCTGATCCAGATCAATACGTCTGCTAACTGATCCAGAACCAGCAGCTGGTCCAGATCAATACGTCTGCTAACTGATCCAGAACCAGCAGCTGGTCCCCTCTGACTCATGTCTAAATGCCCGGGTAGGATTATCTGAGAGTTCTGAAGCTAAACTTTGAAAACAGTGAAAATTCATGCAAGAAAAATAAAAAAGTCAAACTGCTATCTGTCTTTATTTCATTCTCTTGAAAGTTTCCTATAATAAACACACGCTGTGATATTGAAGGTGGACGCGTGTGTGTAGTCATTAACTCCACTATAAACCTCTACTGCTTCAAATCCTCCACGCTGAGTATTTTAAACTGCGGCTTCCTTATCCTCCACTAAATGTTGTTCTTTATTTTTACTCTATTTTAGCCATTTTTACTTTATTCTTAACATTTCCAATTTCCACTCGACATTTTGTCTTCATCGAGATCTTCCTCCCTCTGTCTTTACAATGAGCTCCTTCTCGGGTTCAGCACGATTTCAAAGGGAATACTTTGGGACTGGTTCCTGCTTTGAAGTGAAAGCAGCGTTGATGCTCCGTCATGGTGACGCACAGCTGTTCCCGTCTGTTCTACATGTTGATCTTTATTTTCACCAATGTTGTTTTTATTCTCAACATGTGACTGAATACATCCCCCTCCCCTCGGTTTTTATTCTCAACATGCGACTGAATACATCCCCCTCCTCTCGGTTTTTATTCTCAACATGCGACTGAATACATCCCCCTCCCCTCGGTTTTTATTCTCAACATGCGACTGAATACATCCCCCTCCCCTCGGTTTTTATTCTCAACATGCGACTGAATGAATCTCCCTCCCTCGGTTTTTAAACCCTTCTGTAGAAAAAGGGTAATTCTTCATGTAGAGTTATTTAAATCTTGGTACTTTAACTTTATTCCGATGCCGATTCTTTACCCAAAGTATGTTTTTCCCTTTCCTTGTACCTCCTTTTTCTAATGTCAAACAAGAGAGGGCTTGTTCTGCAGCATTGTCTCTCCCTCGATGCTTGTTTCTCCCGAACATTTGAACACATCGTGGTGCATTAAGGCGTCACTCAGTGGCAGCAGCAGCAGCATTACATAATGGAACAACAAACCCTGTCCTCTGCAGAGACTCAGAGGTGTGTGTGTGTGTGTGTGTGTGTGTGTGTGTGTGTGTGTGTGTGTGTGTGTGTGTGTGTGTGTGTGTGTGTGTGTGTGTGTGTGTGTGTGTGTGTGTGTGTGTGTGTGTGTGTGTGTGTGTGTGTGTGTGTGTGTGTGTGTGTGTGTGTGTGTGTGTCTGTGTGTGTCTGTGTGTGTGTGTGTGTGTGTGTCTGTGTGTGTGTGTGTGTGTGTGTCTGTGTGTGTGTGTGTGTGATGCAGTGCAGATACAGCCTCACACTGGAGGCCATTCACTCCCGATGTTCTGCTCTTCATCTCTGCAGAGAAACACCGGCGCGGCCGCTGTCCGTTCTCATTCTGCTGCCATTGGAATGGCTGAATGTATATTTTTGATGTCATGTTTCGCAGTAGAAATCATCCCGAGGGAAAAGGGTCTGTTTTCTGTCCCGTGCATGAGACCTGGCACCTCGTTCTATAATGATTTTTATATATATCTGATCTTTATGTCCTGCAGCGCTTTAGGAAACATATTAGATTATATGTATTTTTTTTTTTTTTTAACAATATCTTTATTCCGATTTTCATTTTTTACAACAATGACATCCACAAAGACGGATACTAACAATGAGTGAATGTACAAATGAGATGGCGATCCATGCTCAATATACAACATTTTAATACTTATACGTAACCAAGCGGCAAAAAAACAAAGACCAGGTGACAAGACCAAAAGAAATGTAATTAAATAACTGACAAGAAATAAAAAATGAATCAATTAAAATAATCAAATGCATTTAAAGACAAACATAAAGGCACTCAGCAATACAACCATTTCTAATATTTACTTTGGCTTTCAAGAAACTTCAGTAAGGAATACCTTCGTTTCTCAAACTCTCCTTTTTATATTAGATTATATTTAATGTGATGGAAAATAGGGTTTTTTTCTACTGAATAGCTCGGCCAGATATTTAAATACATTACATGCTTGACTGTGTGAAGTATTCAGAGTATGCTCTTTTAAAGTTGATTTGAGGAATCAGCGGACACATTGAACTCGTTGCACATGTAAATATTGTGATTATCACCAGATGGACATTAGTATGCATGACTTAAAGTGGGATAGGAACATTTATGTGGAGTCAACTCGTGGGCAGCCAAAATAAATCCTGTGTATTTCAGCTCAACATGAAGACATTAATATTTCAAAAGCCTGCGGAGGAATGCAGATCTGAAGGAAGGAGCAGATTGATGAGGCTGCTGATTAATAGCTGTACATTATTAGGATCTAATGAGCAGATCTGGAGTGTTTTGTTATGCCCTCAGAGGGACTAAACCCCCCAAAAAACACACTTCCTGTCCGCCATGTGCTCCTGCGTAAACGCTCCCCCTCTACTCTCTTACAGGAAACCAGGTCTCGACATGATCTTTCTAGATTAACACTGCAGGGGTCACTGAGGGAGGGGGTCCTGTGAGGCCTCTGGAAGATGCTCAGAAATATAGAAAATAATCACATAATGTCTTCATAGTCGAGGTTTGCTTGCAGAAAATGCAGTTTTCAGGCTCTAATAAGGGCGTTTCTGTGTTAAATATCAACTTAAAGTGAATTATTGGGCCGTTTAAAGACTTCCAATGGACTTTTAACACTTCAAATGTTTCCCTATTTCTGACAAACCATTAACTTAAAAAAGAACCTGCCGATTAATAGATTTTGTAAGTAATTGCAGCATATAGCTCATTTTGAAATGTGTTATTCTTATTACCTTCTTTGTACTCTTACCTGTCCCATCCTGTTATTCAATCTTATCCCTGCTTTAACACCTGTGTTAACCTACAGGAATCAGCAAAGGTTTATCTAATTGTATCTTAAATAAATATCTGATTACAATGGTAGCGTACAAAGACACCAGTTCCCAATTAGTGCATAACTGGTCTGTTTTTTAATGTAACATACATGTAAAATAGTCTAAAAAGTGTGTAACACCCTTGTTGAATTATTGTCTTAACCTGTAGTAACTCGTGTATATATTTACATAAGTATTTCCCCTAAAAACGGTAACAATTATTCATGTTTTGCACCAAGAATCAGATGATCTCACTCTTCTGGTGTTACAGTGAATCCTGTCACCCGTCAGATTCTGTGACCTTTACGTCGCTTTACGTCATCTCCATGGCAACATCAAACACGACAACCTGACTGCGGTTTTTTCTACAGCAGTTTAGCTAGCATTTAGTTAGCATTTCACCATGTCCTGGTTCTGGGAACATTTTGACATTATATTTACCTTTGTCTGCCTTTACGCACTTATTAACCAAACTAGACTGCTTATTTCTTACTCTCTGTATCGTATGACAGTGATGAGGTACCGGTCTCTGGAGAGGAGCTAGTCCGTTAGCCTTTAGCTCTTTATCAATCAGAGCCTCATCAGGTGAGGAACACACACACACACACACACACACACACATCATTATAATGAGAGAGTTCCTCAAATTAATGCCAAATATTAAGAAAGTGTATTATTATTATTTTTATTATTGTTTTGTATTATTTTTGATATATTAACTAATTGAGAATTTACGGCATTATATGTAGATTTTATTTCATTATCTTAACATTTTAGGTCTTTATTTTGATATTATTTTAACATGTTATTATTTGTAGATCTTTATTTTCTGGTATTCATTTACCATTTTTGTCACCCGTCAGATTCTGTGACCTTTACGTCGCTTTACGTCATCTCCATGGCAACATCAAACACAACGACCTGACTCGTTTTCTTAGCTAGCATCTAGTTAGCATTTCACCCTGTTCTGGTCCTGGAGACGTTTAAACATTATATTTGACGTTCTCTTCGTTGACGCATTTTTTAGGTTAGTTTTCCATCTTATCTTTAATGTGTCCGTCCGCTGGGAGAGTCTCTGGAGAGGAGCTAGTCCGTTAGCCTTTAGCTCCATCGAGCAGAGCCTCATCAGGTGAGCAACACACACACACACACACACACACACATCATTATAATGAGAGAGTTCCTCAAACTAATGACAACATATTCAAAAGTGTATTATTATTTTGATATATTAACTCATTATTTTGAGAATTTAGGGCATTAGATTTGATTTCATTATCTTAACATTTGAAGTCTTTATTTTGATATTATTTTAACATGTTATTATTTGTAGATCTTTATTTTTTGGTATTCATTTACCATTTCTGGGGCCAGATTATATCTTTGATCGGCTCTGTTTCCATATGGTCCTGGTGTCAAATAAGGTTTATTTGTTAAGTATAATGAATTGTGCCATCTCATGTCAGGTCGGGATAATAAACGAGCCCCTGAATGAACGGGCCAGCTGACCTTTAGCCTCTTAGCATGTTTCCTGGACAATAGTGATCTTATATAACCATCAATTACCCCTCAATGTGATTTGACATGAGCTGTAAAGCCATTTAGAGTCCTGCGCAGGGCTAATCTTCACCTTTCATTATGGTTATGACTACTGAAGGTAATGTGGCATTTTAAAACATCTTTTCTAAGGAGTGTGTGTTTACCTGCCAGGTCTTTTTGTGTGTTTTCTCTGCAGCGTCTGCTGAACGCTCGGCTGCTTCTGAAAGGTTTCTTTCTGACAGGAGACACGATGGTGCGTCTCACCGTGGATCTCATCGCTAAATCTAGAAACCACTTCAAAAAGAAAAGAGGCCTTTCCTTCCCAGAGTACCTGAGGACGCTCACACACCTCCACTTCTTCAGCAAGAACATCGAGGACATAGTAAGAGCTTCAACTCTAGATTATCTTCCTCCGAGGTGGGAAGTAACTCAGTACCTCGCTGGAAGTCTTTCAAAAAAACAACTCAAAACACATTTGTACAATTTAGCCGTTTAGGAAGTGAAACTGCTGCTCTGCTGCACGTTCTCAATGCATTTGAACCTGTCCTCTGATTGTGTGTTGAATTTTCACTATCCTCCTTTTAATGCACAATTTCATCGTTGTACCTTTGATCTAAATGTATTTTTTATATGTCTATATTGCTACTTTGTTTTGATGTCTTTTGCTGGTAACTGTATTCTGTGTGATATCAATGATCTGTGAAATGTCAAGAACTGCACTTATTGTATGAAAGGTGCTATACAAATAAAGATTATTATTATTATTTACTCAAGTACTGTACTTAAGTACAATTTTGAGATACTTGTACTTACTTGAGTATTTCCATGCTATGCCACTTCATACTTTTACTCCTCTACAATTCAGAGGTAAATGGTGTACTTTACTCAAGTACAAGATCTGAGTACTTCTACTTTCACTCAAGTACAAGATCTGAGTACTTCTACTTTACTCAAGATCTGAGTACTTCTACTTTTACTACAAGATCTGAGTACTTCTACTTTCACTCAAGTACAAGATCTGAGTACTTCTACTTTACTCAAGATCTGAGTACTTCTACTTTCACTCAAGATCTGAGTACTTCTACTTTCACTCAAGATCTGAGTACTTCTACTTTCACTCAAGATCTGAGTACTTCTACTTTCACTCAAGATCTGAGTACTTCTCCTCCTCTGATCTTCCTCTCTTCTTTAACCTTTCTCCTCCTCCTTGTTTCAGGGGGATCTCTCGATGTGTAGAAACCTCACCGTTCTCTATCTGTACGATAATCACATCTCACACATCTGCAACCTGGCCTTCGCCTGCAACCTCACACACCTGTACATGCAGAACAACAACCTCACACACATGGACAACCTGCACAACCGCAGAGGCTCAACAAACTGTGAGTACACACACCTGTGCATGCAGAACAACAACCTCACACACCTGTGCATGCAGAACAACAACCTCACACACCTGTGCATGCAGAACAACAACCTCACACACCTGTGCATGCAGAACAACAACCTCACACACCTGTGCATGCAGAACAACAACCTCACACACCTGTGCATGCAGAACAACAACCTCACACACCTGGACAACCTGCAGAGGCTCAACAAACCTTGAGTACACACACCTTTAAAGGGACTGTTTATACATTTAGTCTTGTACTTATATGAGGATGTACTCTGTAGTCAGTGTATGATGTACTCTGTAGTCAGTGTATGATGTACTCTAGTCAGTGTATGATGTACTTGTAGTCAGTGTATGATGTACTCTGTAGTCAGTGTATGATGTACTCTGTAGTCAGTGTATGATGTACTCTGTAGTCAGTGTATGTTGTACTCTGTAGTCAGTGTATGATGTACTCTGTAGTCAGTGTAATGATGTACTCTGTAGTCAGTGTATGTTGTACTCTGTAGTCGGTATGATGTACTCTGTAGTCAGTGTATGATGTACTCTGTAGTCAGTGTATGATGTACTCTGTAGTCCAGTGTATGATGTACTCTGTAGTCAGTGTATGATGTACTCTGTAGTCAGTGTATGGTTGTACTCTGTAGTCAGTGTATGATGTACTCTGTAGTCAGTGTATGATGTACTCTGTAGTCAGTGTATGATGTACTCTGTATCAGTGTATGGTGTACTCTGTAGTCATGTATGATGTACTCTGTAGTCAGTGTATGTTGTACTCTGTAGTCAGTGTATGATGTACTCTGTAGTCAGTGTATGATGTACTCTGTAGTCAGTGTATGTTGTACTCTGTAGTCAGTGATGATGTACTCTGTAGTCAGTGTATGATGTACTCTGTAGTCAGTGTATGTTGTACTCTGTAGTCAGTGTATGATGTACTCTGTAGTCAGTGTATGATGTACTCTGTAGTCAGTGTATGATGTACTCTGTAGTCAGTGTATGATGTACTCTGTAGTCAGTGTATGATGTACTCTGTAGTCAGTGTATGTTGTACTCTGTAGTCAGTGTATGATGTACTCTGTAGTCAGTGTATGATGTACTCTGTAGTCAGTGTATGTTGTACTCTGTAGTCAGTGTATGATGTACTCTGTAGTCAGTGTATGATGTACTCTGTAGTCAGTGTATGATGTACTCTGTTAGTCAGTGTATGTTGTACTCTGTAGTCAGTGTATGATGTACTCTGTAGTCAGTGTATGATGTACTCTGTAGTCAGTGTATGATGTACTCTGTAGTCAGTGTATGATGTACTCTGTAGTCAGTGTATGATGTACTCTGTAGTCAGGTATGATCTGGAGTAGATGCAGTGTGTAGAAACAGAAAGGAACGTAGTATTT
>CM062285.1:106552-114052 GCA_031216635.1 Dissostichus eleginoides
ACCATCAGAGAACATCAGAAACCATCAGAGATCATCAGAAACCATCAGAGACCATCAGAGATCATCAGAGACCATCAGAAACCAGCAGAGACCATCAGAGATCATCAGAAACCATCAGAGATCATCCGCGACCATCAGAGATCATCAGGAATCAATAGAGACCATCAGAGATCAACAGAAATAATCAGAAACCACCAGAGACCATCAGAAACCATCAGAGACCATCAGAGACCTACAGAGATCATCAGAGATCATCAGAGACCATCAGAGACCATCGGAGACCATCAGAGATCATCAGACATCATCAGAGATCATTAGAGATCATCAGAGACCACCAGAGATCAACAGAAATAATCAGAAACCACCAGAGACCATCAGAAACCATCAGAGACCTACAGAGATCATCAGAGATCATCAGAGACCATCAGAGACCATCAGAAATAATCAGAAACCACCAGAGACCATCAGAAACCATCAGAGACCATCAGAGACCTACAGAGATCATCAGAGATCATCAGAGACCATCAGAGACCATCAGAGACCTACAGAGATTATCAGAGATCATCAGAGACCACCAGAGATCAACAGAGACCATCAGAGACCATCAGAGATCATCAGAGACCACCAGAGATCATCAGAGATCATCAGAGATCATCAGAGACCAACAGAGACCATCAGAGACCATCAGAGACCACCAGAGATCACCACCAGAGATCATCAGAGATCACCAGAGATCATCAGAGATCATCAGAGACCATCAGAGACCACAATAGATCATCAGAGATCATCAGAGATCATCAGAGACCACAAGAGATCATCAGAGATCATCAGAGACCATCAGAGATCATCAGAGACCATCAGAGACCACCAGAGATCATCAGAGACCATCAGAGATCATCAGAGACCATCAGAGACCATCAGAGATCATCAGAGATCATCAGAGACCATCGGAGATCATCAGAGATCATCAGAGATCATCAGAGATCATCAGAGACCATCAGAGACCATCAGAGACCATCAGGGGAAAGAAGAGGAAGATTATCTTTTCATGTGTTTGAGATTTAACGCCTTGTTCCCATTTTCTGGTGCCAAAAGTCCCCATAACTCCTGTGAGTTTAGACACAATAATATCCCAAATAGTCCTGGATCATGAAATCCTCTCCTTTTTTACCGAAGTCTTTACCGATCTTCTCTAAATAGATATTAATGATACAGACTTTTAAAGAAATAAGCTGGACAGTGGTCATGTGAGCACCTTTCACGATACCACAGCACTTGAGAAGCAGCTCAGATTTGAATGTCTTCCAAAAATTGTGTTCTCAAAAAGCTCTATTTTTATTCCACTGGCATTTTATTCTGAAAATATTCCTACTCTATTTGTATTCCAGTGGCATTTTATTCTGAAAATATTCTTACTCCATTTTGATTCCAGTTGCATTTTATTTTGAAAATATTCATACAAGATTATCTCATTTTTTATTCCAGTGGCATTTTATTTTGAAAATATTCCTAAAAGATTTTTTTTTTTATCTCAATTTTTATTCTGGTGTCATTTCATTTTGAAAATACTCCTACCAAGTGCCTTAATGTATGAATGCCTTTATTACTGCAATACTGTTGGTGTATATAATATGCAATCACCTGACGATCATGGGTTGTTTTTGTTGTTATTTTCTCATTTTATTAGGACTTTTATTTACTTCTGAATCAATACTCAGGTACGGATTACAGAAGCCCTGAATCAATACTCAGGTATACAGAAGCCCTGAATCAATACTCAGGTATACAGAAGCCCTGAATCAATACTCAGGTATGGATTACAGAAGCCCTGAATCAATACTCAGGTATGGATTACAGAAGCCCTGAATCAATACTCAGGTACGGATTACAGAAGCCCTGAATCAATACTCAGGTATACAGAAGCCCTGAATCAATACTCAGGTATGGATTACAGAAGCCCTGAATCAATACTCAGGTATACAGAAGCCCTGAATCAATACTCAGGTATACAGAAGCCCTGAATCAATACTCAGGTATGGATTACAGAAGCCCTGAATCAATACTCAGGTATGGATTACAGAAGCCCTGAATCAATACTCAGGTATACAGAAGCCCTGAATCAATACTCAGGTATACAGAAGCCCTGAATCAATACTCAGGTATGGATTACAGAAGCCCTGAATCAATACTCAGGTACGGATTACTGAAGCCCTGAATCAATACTCAGGTATGGATTACAGAAGCCCTGAATCAATACTCAGGTACGGATTACTGAAGCCCTGAATCAATACTCAGGTATGGATTACAGAAGCCCTGAATCAATACTCAAGTAGGGATTACAGAAGCCCTGAATCAATACTCAGGTATGGATTACAGAAGCCCTGAATCAATACTCAGGTATGGATTACAGAAGCCCTGAATCAATACTCAGGTATGGATTACAGAAGCCCTGAATCAATACTCAGGTATGGATTACAGAAGCCCTGAATCAATACTCAGGTATGGATTACAGATGCCCTGAATCAATACTCAGGTATGGATTACAGAAGCCCTGAATCAATACTCAGGTATGGATTACAGAAGCCCTGAATCAATACTCAGGTATGGATTACAGAAGCCCTGAATCAATACTCAGGTATGGATTACAGAAGCCCTGAATCAATACTCAGGTATGGATTACAGAAGCCCTGAATCAATACTCAAGTAGGGATTACAGAAGCCCTGAATCAATACTCAGGTACGGATTACAGAAGCCCTGAATCAATACTCAGGTATGGATTACAGAAGCCCTGAATCAATACTCAGGTATGGATTACAGAAGCCCTGAATCAATACTCAGGTACGGATTACAGAAGCCCTGAATCAATACTCAGGTACGGATTACAGAAGCCCTGAATCAATACTCAGGTATGGATTACAGAAGCCCTGAATCAATACTCAGGTATGGATTACAGAAGCCCTGAATGGCCAAAATTAAAACATTTGATGACCTCTTTTTTCCATGAAAACAAGGTTTTTGTATTTGTTTTATCAAAATCTCAAGTCATTTGTGACATCATCAATAACGAGTTTCTCTGACGATGACACTTCTTCCAAGATGATCAACTGAACGATTATCATTATCCTGAGAACACACACAGAGACACACACACACACACACACACACATAGACAGACAGAGACACACACACACACATAGACAGACAGAGACACACACACACACATAGACAGACAGAGACACACACACACACATGCATACACACACACATACACACACACACACATAGACAGAGACACACACACATACATACATACATGTAGACAGACAGAGACACACACACACACATAGACAGAGACACACACACACACACACACACATTACATTTCATTTCATTTAGCTGACGCTTTTATCCAAAGCGACTTACAATCAGTGCATTCGACCAAGAAGATACAAACTAGAAGAAAACAGAATGATAGAAGAACATCAGGTTTCATAGAGCCAACACATTTCAAGAGCTCCTCAGCTGGCTTTAGATAAGCCAGTCCTTTGTTAGTATGTGAGTGCTTTGTTAGCAATTCTATCGCTCGAAGTGAAGTCCAAAGAGATGAGTTTTCAGTCTGCGCTGGAAGATGTGTGAGCTATCTGCACACACACACACACACACACAGATACACACACACACACAGATACACACACAGACACATACACACACAGACACACACAGATACACACACAGACACACAGACACACACACACACAGATACACACACAGACACACAGACACACACAGATACACACACAGACACACAGACACACACAGATACACACACAGACACATACACACACAGACACATACACACAGACACATACACACACACACAGACACACACACACAGATACACACACAGACACATATACACACACAGACACACACAGATACACACACACACAGATACACACACAGACACACAGACACACACAGATACACACACAGACACATACAGACACATACACACACACACACACACAGATACACACACAGACACATACACACACACACACAGATACACACACAGACACACAGACACACACAGATACACACACAGACACATACACACACAGACACATACACACACACAGACACACACAGACAGATACACACACAGACACATACACACAGACACACACACACATACACACACACACACAGACACATACACACACACACAGACACACACACACAGATACACACACAGACACATACACACACACAGACACACACACATATACACACACACATATACACACAGACACATACACACACACACAGACACACACACAGATACACACACAGATACACACACAAACACACACACATATACACACAGACACATACACACACACACATACACACACACAGACACAAACACACAGATACACACACAGATACACACACACAGATACACACACAGATACACACACACACACATATACACACAGACACACACATATACACACAGACACACACACACACACACACACACACATCCTGAGAAATAAGTGAAATGAATGGTTTAAAGCTCCGCTCATGGCGTCTGTAATGAACCAAGGACAGTCAGAAATGTTTACTTTGAGCTTATGAGATTGTAATAAATGTATGATATCTGACTTTAATAAATGTTGTTATATGACGTTCACGGTGTCACGTTGATCTACACTCCAGCATGCTTTAAATTCAGCATCCTCTTCCTCTCCACTTCCTGTCTCTGCAGCTCATCCTCCTCTTCCTCTCCACTTCCTGTCTCTGCAGCTCATCCTCCTCTTCCTCTCCACTTCCTGTCTCTGCAGCTCATCCTCCTCTTCTTCTCCACTTCCTGTCTCTGCAGCTCATCCTCCTCTTCCTCTCCACTTCCTGTCTCTGCAGCTCATCCTCCTCTTTTCCTCTCCACTTCCTGTCTCTGCAGCTCATCCTCCTCTTCTTCCTCTCCACTTCCTGTCTCTGCAGCTCATCCTCCTCTTCTTCCTCTCCACTTCCTGTCTCTGCAGCTCATCCTCCTCTTCTTCTTCTCCACTTCCTGTCTCTGCAGCTCATCCTCCTCTTCTTCTTCTCCACTTCCTGTCTCTGCAGCTCATCTTCCTCTTCTTCCTCTCCACTTCCTCTCTCTGCAGCTCATCCTCCTCTTCTTCCTCTCCACTTCCTGTCTCTGCAGCTCATCCTCCTCTTCTTCCTCTCCACTTCCTGTCTCTGCAGCTCATCCTCCCTTCTTCCTCTCCACTTCCTGTCTCTGCAGCTCATCCTCCTCTTCTTCTCCACTTCCTGTCTCTGCAGCTCATCCTCCTCTTCTTCTCCACTTCCTGTCTCTGCAGCTCATCCTCCTCTTCTTCCTCTCCACTTCCTCTCTGCAGCTCATCCTCCTCTTCTTCCTCTCCACTTCCTGTCTCTGCAGCTCATCCTCCTCTTCTTCCTCTCCACTTCTGTCTCTGCAGTCATCCTCCTCTTCTTCTCCACTTCCTGTCTCTGCAGCTCATCCTCCTCTTCTTCCTCTCCACTTCCTGTCTCTGCAGCTCATCTTCTTCTTCTCCACTTCCTGTCTCTGCAGCTCATCCTCCTCTTCTTCTCCACTTCCTGTCTCTGCAGCTCATCCTCCTCTTCTTCCTCTCCACTTCCTGTCTCTGCAGCTCATCCTCCTCTTCTTCCTCTCCACTTCCTGTCTCTGCAGCTCATCCTCTTCTTCCTCTCCACTTCCTGTCTCTGCAGCTCATCCTCCTCTTCTTCCTCTCCACTTCCTGTCTCTGCAGCTCATCCTCTTCTTCCTCTCCACTTCCTGTCTCTGCAGCTCATCCTCCTCTTCCTCTTCTCCACTTCCTGTCTCTGCAGCTCATCCTCCTCTTCTTCTCCACTTCCTGTCTCTGCAGCTCATCTTCCTCTTCTTCCTCTCCACTTCCTGTCTCTGCAGCTCATCCTCCTCTTCTTTCTCTCCACTTCCTGTCTCTGCAGCTCATCTTCCTCTTCTTCCTCTCCACTTCCTGTCTCTGCAGCTCATCCTCCTCTTCTTCCTCTCCACTTCCTGTCTCTGCAGCTCATCCTCCTCTTCCTCTTCTCCACTTCCTGTCTCTGCAGCTCATCCTCCTCTTCTTCTTCTCCACTTCTTGTCTCTGCAGCTCATCTTCCTCTTCCTCTTCTCCACTTCCTGTCTCTGCAGCTCATCCTCTTCTTCCTCTCCACTTCCTGTCTCTGCAGCTCATCCTCCTCTTCCTCTTCTCCACTTCCTGTCTCTGCAGCTCATCCTCCTCTTCTTCTCCACTTCCTGTCTCTGCAGCTCATCTTCCTCTTCTTCCTCTCCACTTCCTGTCTCTGCAGCTCATCCTCCTCTTCTTCCTCTCCACTTCCTGTCTCTGCAGCTCATCCTCCTCTTCCTCTTCTCCACTTCCTGTCTCTGCAGCTCATCCTCCTCTTCTTCCTCTCCACTTCCTCTCTCTGCAGCTCATCCTCCTCTTCTTCCTCTCCACTTCCTGTCTCTGCAGCTCATCTTCCTCTTCTTCCTCTCCACTTCCTGTCTCTGCAGCTCATCTTCCTCCTCTTCTTCTCCACTTCCTGTCTCTGCAGCTCATCTTCCTCTTCTTCCTCTCCACTTCCTGTCTCTGCAGCTCATCCTCCTCTTCTTCTTCTCCACTTCCTGTCTCTGCAGCTCATCTTCCTCTTCTTCCTCTCCACTTCCTGTCTCTGCAGCTCATCCTCCTCTTCTTCCTCTCCACTTCCTGTCTCTGCAGCTCATCTTCCTCTTCTTCCTCTCCACTTCCTGTCTCTGCAGCTCATCCTCCTCTTCTTCCTCTCCACTTCCTGTCTCTGCAGCTCATCCTCTTCTTCCTCTCCACTTCCTGTCTCTGCAGCTCATCCTCCTCTTCCTCTTCTCCACTTCCTGTCTCTGCAGCTCATCCTCCTCTTCTTCTCCACTTCCTGTCTCTGCAGCTCATCTTCCTCTCTTCTCTCCACTTCCTGTCTCTGCAGCTCATCCTCCTCTTCTTTCTCTCCACTTCCTGTCTCTGCAGCTCATCCTCCTCTTCTTCCTCTCCACTTCCTGTCTCTGCAGCTCATCCTCCTCTTCCTCTTCTCCACTTCCTGTCTCTGCAGCTCATCCTCCTCTTCTTCCTCTCCACTTCCTGTCTCTGCAGCTCATCCTCCTCTTCTTCTTCTCCACTTCTTGTCTCTGCAACTCATCTTCCTCTTCCTCTTCTCCACTTCCTGTCTCTGCAGCTCATCCTCTTCTTCCTCTCCACTTCCTGTCTCTGCAGCTCATCCTCCTCTTCCTCTTCTCCACATCCTGTCTCTGCAGCTCATCCTCTTCTTCTCCACTTCCTGTCTCTGCAGCTCATCTTCCTCTTCTTCCTCTCCACTTCCTGTCTCTGCAGCTCATCCTCCTCTTCTTTCTCTCCACTTCCTGTCTCTGCAGCTCATCCTCCTCTTCTTCCTCTCCACTTCCTGTCTCTGCAGCTCATCCT
>CM062285.1:119052-136552 GCA_031216635.1 Dissostichus eleginoides
TTTGCAGACTCTCAAAGTGTGAATCTGTTGTTGTTGACATGTCTCCATGCTTTAATGTTCAAAAACCTCTTTATTTCCCTCATACTGCCTGTGCTGCAGCACCTCTTTTCACCCTCTGTCTGAAACCAGAGCTGCTATGATTGGTTAGCTGGTCGGCTTTGTTGTGATTGGTCTACCTGCTTAGAGATGTCCCGCCCCCTTAGCCTATAGGCGCTTTCACACCGGAGTACTTTTACCCGTACTTTTCCCGTTTAGTTCCGTTAGTGCCTGGAATGTTGCGTTCACACCAAAAAGAGAACTAAGTTCAGAGACCTTTTACCCCCATTTGTAGTGCCTGCTAGAGAGGTGGTTCTATCCTGGGGAGAAAAAAGTACCAATTTCTGATTGGCTGGGTGAATTGCAAACCACGCCCCGTAAAACTCGGAAAAGTTCCAGTCCCCAACTCCGGGGACTTCCGGCCGGGGACTTCGGGTGGCAGTATACGCCGTGAAGTTGTTTGCGGCCTGCCAGTAAACCCAAAGCAGAAGAAGACGAAGTGACTTCAGCGGCTCATTTGCCTAATCCTCCCTCAGGGACTTATTCCGGTGTGAACGCGATCTGCTCTTATGGCGCGTTTCCACTACAGCGCGGAGCCCGGTTTAAGAGGGCTGTGACGTCAGCGGCCCGACTTTGGTTGCGTTTCCACTTGGTCTAGTACCGGCCGGCGGGTCCTAATTCACAGTTTTTCTGGCCTCATAAAATCGTGGTTCTAGGGCCAGGAACAACCAGGCTGAGTTGTGACGTCAACACTCTCGACTGCTGATTGGTCAGAGAGAATCGTCACAATCGGCGCGCGAGATAATCCCTAGCGTCGCATATATATATAGCGAAGCTTGCAGCATTTTTATAAACAGCATTTTTGTCAACAGAGGAGCTAAAATGGCAAAGAAAAGCACGCCGTGGTTGGTCGAGGAAGTGACGACGTTCCTACATTACGTTGCAGATGATAAGATCCAGCGGGAGCTCGACGGGACAACTCGCAATATTAAAGTATTTCAGGAGGTCTCTACACAGATGTCCACAAGCGGCTACTCGAGGACTGTCGTGCAGTGTAGGGAAAAACTCAAAAAGATGAAGAGTGAATATCGCTTGGTCAAAGATAATAACAACACGAGTGGTGCCAGTAGGACAAACTGGAAGTGGTTTGAGCTAATGGACACCATTTACAGCCATAGACCGGCTAGCGTTGGGAGGGATGGAGGCCTGGACTCTGCAACGGCGTTACTGGAGTCTCTGCATGGTACGTTTTTTCTAACGCTCTGTTATTTGCTTGAAAGCGTTGTGTCCCTATCTGTTCTAAAGCTCACTTCTAACAAATAAGTCGTCACGGCAGTTTTAAGCAGCGTGACTCCGCCCACCAAAAAGCCGATCGCTCCGCCTACACTGCGTTACTATAGTTACTGCCCCAGTTCCTAAACTGTAATGGAAACGCGCCATCAAGTGAGCTGGTCCTAACAAGGCCTAACGAGGCCGAGCGAGGCCGAGCGAGGCCGGGCTCCGCGCTGTAGTGGAAACGCGCCATAAGTACGGCAAAGTACT
This sequence comes from Dissostichus eleginoides, assembly GCA_031216635.1. Taxonomy (NCBI): domain Eukaryota; kingdom Metazoa; phylum Chordata; class Actinopteri; order Perciformes; family Nototheniidae; genus Dissostichus; species Dissostichus eleginoides. The sequence goes on from CM062285.1 coordinate 120,631, forward strand.
TGGTGTGAAAGCGGCTTATGACGTACAATGTGTTGGAGCGCTAGCCAATAGGAGAGCGAGTGTTACGTAGTGATGTCAAGAAATTAATGTGTACAAGAAATACAAACATAGAATAGGAGAAAACTACATTGGAAATATGCAAACAATGCTTTAGTATGTGTAAAAAAAAAATATATAATCAAAGAAATACAATACACATATGGAAAAGATTAACAAAATGTACATTAAATGTGAATGGAAAATGGAAAGCAGTTTTTATAGTTGGTCATTTGTGCGGAAATGTGCGAAAAGCTTAAAGGACAAATAATTCAATGAGATATCGTTAATATAAAGCATGAAGACTGATAAAGGATCTATTTGCTGCTCATTCTTAGGACGTTTCTGCTTTTTAAGGAACAAGGTGTTATAAATGATCCGGCTGTTAATTAAGGATTTTACTACGACTCCCTGGAGATGAGTGTTCTGTCTGGAGAGCAGAGAAGGCAGAAGTACTTCTTTTACTACAGTAGAAGTACAGATACTCGTGTTTAAAAGTACTCTGGTGAAAGTAGAAGTACTGACTAAACTTCTTTACTCAAGTGAAAGTAAAGAGGCTTTGAAATGTTCTTCAGTAAAAAGTACCCATAACTAGCAGCTGTTTTAAAGAGTACCTGACCTCCCTTTATATTAATAGAACAATAATGTCATTGTTAGCTAATGAATGTTTCCATGCTGAACAACGGCAACATGACAACGTTTTCATTGGTCCCTCTTCTTTAGAGAAGACCAGGAAATGATGGATACACGGATCGTGTTCAAATCAATAGGCACGCAATGACTCTAAATAATAATGATCACGCCACCAAACACACATTCAGACTAAAGGAACCAGCCTGTTTGGAACATGGAAGAAGTAGAAAGTACAGGTATTTGGGTTCAACATGTGAGAAGTAGAAAGTACAGGTATTTGGGTTCAACATGGAAGAAGTAGAAAGTACAGGTATTTGGGTTCAACATGGAAGAAGTAGAAAGTACAGGTATTTGGGTTCAACATGGAAGAAGTAGAAAGTACAGGTATTTGGGTTCAACATGGAAGAAGTAGAAAGTACAGGTATTTGAGTTCAACATGTAAGAAGTAGAAAGTACAGGTATTTGAGTTCAACATGTAAGAAGTAGAAAGTACAGGTATTTCTAACGATCATCTCCCTTGTCTTTATTAGATTTGATTTATTATTTAAGTGTAAGTTCTCAGTCGAGTGCAAGACGTCTTCCCTGGATTTGAAAGGTGCTGCATGGATAACAGGAACCAGTCTCACAATAACTCATGATAAAAGTCCTGACTGAATTATAATTGAAACTATGTGATCAGAAACTCATGGTAGATACTGTGCACTATCAACTACATGACATCACATCACATGTCACTTGTTAAGACGCTTTTATCCAAAGCGACTCACATACTCAATACTGAGGGCAATCCCCACAGGAGCACTTTGAGGTGAAGTGTCTCAGGGACACAACGACATGCTGACTGCAGCGGGGTTTGAACCTGTGCTCCCCTGATCCGAACACCAACGCACAACCCACTGCACCACACTAGGGCTGCACGATTTGGGGAAATAATCTAATTGCGATTTTTCTGACAGATATTGCGATTCGATTTGCGATATTTGTTTTTAAGCGACCCAACGGAAGTTTATTGTCAAATACGGCCATATCTCCGGCTAGGAAGGTCGTATCAACGTGCTCCCGTCTCTAGCACCCCCGCAGCCCGAGCTACGAGTGAAAGAACTAAACTTACAGGAAACTTCCGTTGGGTTGCTTTAAAGTCAAGCTTCAGATTCACCCTGTGATAGAAACATGTGATGGAGCATTACTAACCGGACTCAGAAACCATCGAGGAAAGCTCCATTGGAAGCCATTTGGAAAAGTATTTCAAAAATACTTGGCAGGTGATTGGATCAATCTGTCTATCACCTACTATCATGGGCCACTTCTGATTGGTTAACAATGACTGTTACAAGTGGAGCACAGCACTTCTGATTGGTGAGGATGACTGACACACAAGAAGAACAAAAAAACGTAAAAAAAAAAAAAAAAACGTAAAAAAAAATCGATTAATCGTTCAGCCCTAACACACGCCTCCGTTAGCATCAGGAGAGCGTAAACGATGCTCTATAAATGTTATGTTATGGACAGATATATTTAAAAGTGTCACTCTATTTAGTTTTCCATAAGTCATTGCTGCAAAAGGAGTCCACTCACTCATTATAAGTCGTAATACTTCTTTACAGCCAATGCAAGTTCACTTTACCTCAATGCAAGCTGCAGGGACTTCTGAAATCAGGGAGAAGTCACTATTTGTCTAACCTGCTGATTTCTGTCTGTAATGTACAGCCGTTAGCATTAGCTCATCTTGCTAAAACACCCCATGTTCTGCTGCTCTTTTTCTGCAGGATATTCAGGTTTTGGTCTCGATATTAAACATGCATACTGTTCATCTGAAGCGCTGCATGTGTTAAAGGAAAAACAAATAGTTCCTGAAGCAGACGTGGGTTCAGAGCCTGGTTTCTGTCCTGCAGAATACGTGTTTTAAGTTCCCCCAAAAAGCCTGACCAGAAGGTGTCCAGAAGGTCAGCATCATCATCACGGCCGGGTCTCCCCCTCCATTTCATTGATCTTCCTCCACCGAGTCCTCCATGCATTAAACATCTCTCCTCTCGCTTCAGTCCCAGGTGATACATTCATTATCCTGCGAACAGAGGAGACCCTCGCTTCCTCTCAGCTCCCGTTTCATCTCGTGATGCTTTTATTTATCGTCTGAATTCATCCCAGAGAAGGATGGAGCCAGAGAAATAATATAATAATACACCATTACACTGAGAGAAGAGAGGCAGACAGAGAGGAGGAAATGATGTGCAGATATCCAGAGATAAGTCAGATTCTGCAGCCATCAGAACATCGTTTCTTTCTCTGTTTTTCCCCTTTAATAACCGTAAACAAGTTGTACATATCGTACTGAACTCATTGCATTTAAATTAAGAGAAGCTGCAGCTTGCACGCTTGTTTAAATGATATAAATATGTACATTAGGGTTTATTGCAGTGTATTCTAACTTATTGTGTATATTGTATAGCTCCTTTTTACATATGATCTGTTTATGTTTACTCCCATTTCATCCTTTTTTATGATATGTTTACCTCGTGTGCAATGACTTGGAAACATGCTGCTGCAACCAAGCAGTTTCCCCAAATTGGGATTAATCAAATATATAATCTAATTATTGCACAGCAAATACTAATGTGGCTTTTCCAAAATAGGAAATTCACCAAAAATGTAGTTGTTCGCTTTATTTTGTATTGACAGTGTGCAGCATTGCCATTTCCCAGCATCCTTTGCAACATGTTTTTAGATCCTCTTTTTTAATATCTAAGAGTATGCACAATAACACTTTAATAATCCATCATCTGCAGGGTTTAAAATACACAGACATGTTTGGAAATAGACAGAAAGAGAAGCTTTTACTCGATTTGTCTTTCTGCAAAGCATGCTGGGAGCAGGTTGAAGAGACAGTTTATCTTCCACTGACCGGCCATTATCTGCTGCAATAACTTTAACACCAGCAGCTTCCTTTCAAAAGGGACAGAAAGAGTGCAAAAGAGCCAAAGCATGACTCAGCAGTTATTAGAGATGAATTCATTTCAATAACAAAGCCGAGCGCAGAGTGACGGACGATTCTCTTTCTGCCAACGAAGAGCCTGGATTCATCCTGGGGAGTGGTGATTAGAAACAGGCCTCTGCACACACACACACACACACACACACACGCTCTCTCTCTCTCTCTCTCTCTCTCTCTCTCTCCTCTCTCTCTCTCTCTCTCTCTCTCTCTCTCTCTCTCTCTCTCTCTCTCTCCTCTCTCTCTCTCTCTCTCTGTTACAGTAGGTTGCCCAGACAACCCTTGCCAGTGTTTCCTTCTCAAATGTAATTACTGCTGTGCAACCTTTCCCTGCAGAACAATAGCTGTGTCAGGGGGCTTGTTTTTCTCAGGCTCTGCACACACACACACACACACACACACACACACACACACACACACACACACACACTCACATCTAGCCTATGGACATTGTCTTATCACAGTCTGCTGCTTCTTCACTGAGCAAACTGGAACGTTGACTTTAATTACATTTATTTTGTCAACAGATTTCACACAACTGTATTAAGTTAGTTTAAAGCAAAACAATATCAAGTTTAAATCAAATATATTAGGTTCAACTTAATATTATTGCTTTCATCTAACCTAATACAGTTATGTGGAATTTGTTGACATGATACATTTAATTAAAGGCAATGTCTCAGTTCTCTTCAGTGTTGATGAACAAACACACCAGAGACGTTCTGATATTACCTCGTAAAGCTTCAGTTAGTTTTATGTGTGTTTCTGGTCTCTCAGGTAATTTCCCATCATGCAGCAGTCTTTTTTTCTTTACGTCTCGCACAGCTGGAGGTCCAAATCTGAGACTCACTGAGGGGGAAGCATTGGAAAACATGGAGTGAGTTTTTGTAAATCTTTGAGTCTTTAGATCCAAACTAAAATAGTAACCAGTGTTCAAACATAACACCTGCACTGTTTTGACAAGACTTTCACACTCTCACACACTCACACTCTCACGCTCTCACACACACAACATACACACACTCACAGTCTCACACACACAACATACACATACTCACACTCTCACACTCTCACACACTCACACTCTCACACTCTCACACTCACACTCTCACGCTCACACTCTCACACTCTCACGCTCTCACACACACAACATACACACACTCACACTCTCACACACTCACACTCTCACACTCTCACACACTCACACTCTCACGCTCTCACACCAAAACAACATACACACACTCACAGTCTCACACACACAACATACACATACTCACACTCTCACACTCACACTCTCACACTCTCACGCTCACACTCTCACACTCACACTCTCACGCTCTCACACACAACAATACACACACTCACACTCTCACACACTCACACTCTCACACACTCACACACTCTCACGCTCTCACACACACAACATACACTCTCTCACGCTCTCACCAGTGGAGAGCCCTCTCTGAGGGCCTAAGATATTCTAAAAAATAATATTTGAAAACATAAAAAAAAAAACATTTTTTTTTAAATATTTTTTTAACATAATTTTTTTGTTATATTTCTCATGAGTTTTACCAAAATAACTTTCCAAAGAAATAAATCCTTCGAATCTGCCTGTTCAGTTTCTGTGGAATGTGAAGGGTTAAATGAAAGAAGCTCCTTTAGCCGTCTCTGCGTCTCTGCGAGTTGGCCCGTCCACACAGCAGCGTGCGTTGAAGCTTGCCGGCGGGGGGGGCTGAAACTCGACCAACAACCAATCACATGAATCTCCCGCCGGACACACAAGCACGCGGTTTGATTGGCTAGAGCTTGTACTGGCATATGATTCAATTGGCTGACGCTTCCGCCGAAGCTTCAAAAGTTGAACATTGCTCAACTTTTGCAGCGAGCAACGCGATGCAGTTCGGCGAAGCGTGACGTCACCCCCTTCAAAGTGAATGGGCAGAAGCGTTGAAGCTTCAACGCACGCCGCTGTGTGGACGGGCCGTTACTGTGAAGACGGGAGGGCTCGTGGTCCCTCTGTACATTCACAGAGGGCCCGCTATAGTAACTCAATGAGAGAGTAATGTCAAATGACAGGACAATTGACCAATCATATCTTCCCTCTAAATGGGTGGGCTTTATTTTCGCGGACTTTATGACAAGTTCCGCCCGCTGTGAAGTCTATGCATGTGTATAAAGTGGTGCAGTGACGCGTCCTAAAACCTGGAAGTAAGCTGCGCTCGGGTTCCCTCGACTCAAAAGCAATGATTTCTTCAGAGGGTTTTGGAAAATAGCTGGAAATAAGGTCTGTGGAAAACAAACCTGTTAGATAAATGCACGTTTTGTTCAGCCGGATAATATCCACATGTTACTCTACTTTTATAATTTTCCAATCATAAATCTAATCGATAGATTAAGATTTATGATCGATAAATTATGATCGATAGATTATGATCGATAGATTTATGATTAGCATAAGTGCGTTCATGATGGCTCACGTCAGTGATAGTGAGGACATCGTTGAGAAATTATTAACCGAGTCATTTTCAAGATTGAGTTCCAATGATAAACTGGAGTGGCAAAGGATCAGCTGCATGACCCGCATCAAGTGCTTCATCCAGAAGGACAGCAGGATGGACTTTGTGTTTCAGTGATCTGAATCAGAGGTAGGAGTCATGTTCATGTGGGCCGCCGTGCCGACTTCATTCATTTGTAATTGTTACTTGGCTGTGGGTGCCCTGTCATGATAGGTGTTTAGATAAATGGTGTTGTTCTGTGTGGTAGAGGGTCATTGATGCGTTCGGCACCCCGGGCCGCTGTTCTGATATTCCGCTGAAGTATACGCTGAGACGTAATAACTTTTTTCGAGGGAAGGGGTGGGGGTTCAGAGGGCCCAGGTATAAAAGTCACGCTCGCCACTGGCTCTCACACACACAACATACACACTCTCACAGTAAACACACACACACTCTCACACTCACACACACAACATACACACTCACACACACACAACATACACACTCTCACACACAACATACACACCTCACACACACACAACATACACACTCTCACACTCACACACACACAAACATACACACTCTCACACTCACAACATACACACTCTCACGCTCTCACACACATAACATAAACACTCACGCTCTCACACACACACAACATACACACTCTCACACACACACAACATACACACTCTCACGCACACACAACATACACACTCACACACACACAACATACACACTCTCACACACACACAGCATACACACTGTCACACTCACACACACACAACATACACACTCTCACACTCACAACATACACACTCTCACGCTCTCACACACTCACTCACTCTCACACACACAACATACACACTCACACACATAACATAAACACTCACGCTCTCACACACACAACATAAACACTCTCACGCTCTCACACACTCACTCACTCTCACACACACAACATACACACTCTCACACTCACACACACACAACATACACACTCTCACGCTCTCACGCTCTCACACACTCACTCACTCTCACACACACAACATACACACTCTCACACTCACACACACACAACATACACACTCTCACACTCTCACACACACAACATAAACACTCACGCTCTCACACACACAACATACACACTCTCACACTCTCACACACATAACATAAACACTCACGCTCTCACACACACAACATATACACTCTCACACACACAACATACACACTCTCACACTCACAACATACACAGTCTCACGCTCTCACACACTCACTCTCACACTCTCACACACACAACATACACACTCTCACACACAACATACACACTCTCACACTCTCACACACACAACACACACTCTCACACTCACAACATACACACTCTCACACTCTCACACACTCACTCACTCTCACACACACAACGTACACACTCTCACACACACAACATACACACTCTCACGCTCTCACACACACAACATACACACTCTCACACTCACAACATAAACACTCTCATGCTCTCACACACACAACATACACACACACTCAGTCACTCTCACACACACACACACACATACACACTCTCACACACACAACATACACACTCTCAGACTCTCACACACACAACATACACACTCTCACATTCTCACACACACAACATACACACTCTCACGCTCTCACACACACAACATACACACTCTCACGCTCTCACACACACAACATACACACTCTCACACTCTCACACACTCACTCACTCTCACACACACAACATACACACTCTCACACACATAACATAAACACTCACGCTCTCACAACATACACACTCTCACGCTCTCACACACTCACTCTCACACTCTCACACACACAACATACACACTCTCACACACACACAACATACACACTCTCACACTCACAACATACACACTCTCACGCGCTCACACACTCACTCTCACACTCACACAACACAACATACACACTCACACACAACATACACACTCTCACACTCTCACACACACAACATACACACTCTCACACTCACAACATACACACTCTCACGCTCTCACACACTCACTCACTCTCACACACACAAGTACACACTCTCACACACACAACATACACACTCTCACGCTCTCACACACACCACATACACACTTCACACTCACAACATAAACACTCTCACGCTCTCACACACAACATACACACACACTCAGTCACTCTCACACACAAACACACATACACACTCTCACAACAAACATACACACTCTCACACTCTCACACACAAATACACACTCTCACATTCTCACACACAAACATACACACTCTCACGCTCTCACACACACAACATACACACTCTCACGCTCTCACACACATAACATACACCTCTCACGCTCTCAAACACACAACTACACACTCTCACACACACAACATACACACTCTCACGCTCTCACACACACAACATACACTCTCACACACAACATACACACTCTCACGCTCTCACACACACAACATACACACTCTCACACACACAACATACACACTCTCACGCTCTCACACACACAACATACACACACACTCAGTCACTCTCACACACACACACACACATACACACTCTCACACACACAACATACACACTCTCACACTCTCACACACACAACATACACACTCTCACATTCTCACACACACAACATACACACTCTCACGCTCTCACACACACAACATACACACTCTCACGCTCTCACACACACAACATACACACTCTCATGCTCTCACACTCACTCACTCTCACACACACAACATACACACTCTCACACACATAACATAAACACTCACGCTCTCACAACATACACACTCTCACGCTCTCACACACTCACTCTCACACTCTCACACACACAACATACACACTCTCACACACACACAACATAACACTCTCACACTCACAACATACACACTCTCACGCGCTCACACTCACTCTCACACTCTCACACACACAACATACACACTCTCACACACAAACATACACACTCTCACACTCTCACACACACAACATACACACTCTCACACTCACAACATACACACTCTCACGCTCTCACACACTCACTCACTCTCACACACACAACGTACACACTCTCACACACACAACATACACACTCTCACGCTCTCACACACACAACATACACACTCTCACACTCACAACATAAACACTCTCACGCTCTCACACACAACATACACACCACTCAGTCACTCTCACACACACATACACACTCTCACACACACAACATACACACTCTCACACTCTCACTCACAACATACACATCTCACATTCTCACACACACAACATACACACTCACGCTCTCACACACACAACATACACACTCTCACGCTCTCACACACATAACATACACACTCTCACGCTCTCAAACACACAAACATACACACTCTCACACACACAACATACACACTCTCACGCTCTCACACACACAACATACACTCTCACACACACAACATACACACTCTCACGCTCTCACACACACAACATACACACTCTCACACACACAACATACACACTCTCACGCTCTCACACACACAACATACACACTCTCACGCTCTCACACACACAACATACACACTCTCACGCTCTCACACACACAACATACACACTCTCACGCTCTCACACTCACTCACTCTCACACACACAACATACACACTCTCACACACATAACATAAACACTCACGCTCTCACAACATACACACTCTCACGCTCTCACACACTCACTCTCACACTCTCACACACACAACATACACACTCTCACACACACACAACATACACACTCTCACACTCACAACATACACACTCTCACGCGCTCACACACTCACTCTCACACTCTCACACACACAACATACACACTCTCACACACAACATACACACTCTCACACTCTCACACACACAACATACACACTCTCACACTCACAACATACACACTCTCACGCTCTCACACACTCACTCACTCTCACACACACAACGTACACACTCTCACACACACAACATACACACTCTCACGCTCTCACACACACAACATACACACTCTCACACTCACAACATAAACACTCTCACGCTCTCACACACAACATACACACACACTCAGTCACTCTCACACACACATACACACTCTCACACACACAACATACACACTCTCACACTCTCACTCACAACATACACACTCTCACATTCTCACACACACAACATACACACTCACGCTCTCACACACACAACATACACACTCTCACGCTCTCACACACATAACATACACACTCTCATGCTCTCAAACACACAACATACACACTCTCACACACACAACATACACACTCTCACGCTCTCACACACACAACATACACTCTCACACACACAACATACACACTCTCACGCTCTCACACACACAACATACACACTCTCACACACACAACATACACACTCTCACGCTCTCACACACACAACATACACACTCTCACACACACAACATACACACACACTCACTCCCACTCACACACACTCCTGTCGTGGATCCGATGTAATCTCATGCACTTTCATGTGCACACTGGTGTAAACATATTTAACATGTTCATACAAATGCTCAACTTTGTACCGTGATATCTTGTTTTAATAGTTACTTTATCACTTTATTTTGTGTGTGTGTGTGTGTGTGTGTGTGTGTGTGTGTGTGTGTGTGTGTGTGTGTGTGTGTGTGTGTGTGTGTGTGTGTGTGTGTGTGTGTGTGTGTGTGTGTGTGTGTGTGTGTGTGTGTGTGTGTGTGTGTGTGTGTGTGTGTGTGTGTGTGTGTGTGTGTGTGTGTGTGTGTGTGTGTAGGAAGTCATTAGGATGCATTTAAATCCCATATTTATTCTCTCTGTCTTTCTTTCCTCCGCGTTCTGATGCTCACGGAGGTTTTGTGATGCTAACTGCTAACTATGCTAAACACCAGACGCACTCTGAGGACGTCTAACTAAAAGACCAAGACAAATGTAATATTAAGATCATTAAATGTGAACACATTTAAGGGAATAATAGTTGTTTTTTCGGTTAAAACTTTTGTGGCCTTTCCTTTCTATATTTCCTCCGTGTTGAGATGCTAACGCAGGTTTTCGATGCTAACTATGCTAAACAACAGATGCACTCTGAGGACATTGAGTCGTGTTAAACATTATTCATTATGAGAGAGTGAATAAAAGATGTTAATTGACCTTCGTGTGGAAAATACTCCCTGCATTATTGCCTTTACACGATATATAAACATATATTTTACATGCAGATTTTTAGTTTCTGCAGCAAATCTGTCACTTCTGTTTGTTCTTTCCCAGCCATGTGTCACGTCAATGTTAAACTGAGACCTTACATACTGTTTGTTCTAGTGGCCTTGTAATAAGAGCGCACACACACACACACACACACCACGGCGGGTTTGTTTTGGAGCCTGGTCCTGGTGACGTTCTGCAGAGAGAGCGTCTGTTTTCTGTTCAAGCTCCGATGAGATATTTCAGTGTGTGTGTGCATTGAATGTGTGTGTGTGCATGTTTGAATGTGTGTTTGACTGTGATTTGTGTGTGTGTGAACCTCTCGCTGGCAGAACGTCCACTTATTGAATTAGTGCTGATCAAACAGCTGGAGGCAGATCAATATTGGTTCATGTGTGCAGACCATGCATTTTACACTGTATTTAACCTACAGAACGTTAGCACTATAATTTCTGACTTTTTAGCACATTTTGCACATTATAGTATGTTTATTTTAAACTATACAGGTTTAATTTGAATAAATAAAAGCCTTGTCTTAACTAAGAAGTTCAAAGGTGCTTATTTGAACCCAAAACATGAGCTTTACCTTAACCAAATGTTTAATTACGTCAACCTAACAAGTCATTCTGTTGCCTAGACAAAGAGTTTCTGCTCTGCATGATATTAGGAGGAAAATGTGCTCTTCATGCTCTTCTTCATGATAACCTTGAGAGTACAGTAAAGGGCAATGAGACAGCTTTCCATAGGCTTTTAAATTGGTGATAAGGCATTTTAAAGTAGTAGAATGCATCTGCAATATCACTTTTGATTGGAATGTGTTGAACTCTTGGTGTACCGTCTCTCTGTTCCTTTATGAATAAATGATAAGGTATTCCTCTTGTTTGAGTAAAGCAGCACAGTGACAGCAGGCATGAGCGCAAACACCTCGTTTTGAGTTGAAATAAGGGTCTCTTTCCTCTTTTTAAACATTTCAGATGTTCAGCACTGAAATGATCTGCAGCTGGTTTAAAACAGCAATCAGATTTCTGTGTTTGTTTATGCTCGGAACAAAAGCAAACGTGTGTAGAAAGCCGAGCAAATCCCTACTCTCTCATCGGAGTTATTCAGAGAAAACCCTCGCTGTAGTAACGCTGAGACGCAGGAAGCTTTCTTTTAAAGCCTTCAAGCATTTCTTCAAGTGCAAGAGACACTCAGTGAGGCTTTGTCAGGTCACTGAGAGAGTTCTCCTGCAGCAGAGAGACACTCAGTGAGGCTTTGTCAGGTCACTGAGAGAGTTCTCCTGCAGCAGAGAGACACTCAGTGAGGCTTTGTCAGGTCACTGAGAGAGTTCTCCTGCGAGCAGAGACACTCAGTGAGGCTTTGTCAGGTCACTGAGAGAGTTCTCCTGCAGCAGAGAGACACTCAGTGAGGCTTTGTCAGGTCACTGAGAGAGTTCTCCTGCAGCAGAGAGACACTCAGTGAGGCTTTGTCAGGTCACTGAGAGAGTTCTCCTGCAGCAGAGAGACACACACAGCTGTAGTTTTCTCTGAAATGCATCATCATGTCTCAGTGTTTATTTATTCAGTTTAGGGTCTAATGAATGTGCAGCCCTGTGTAATCTGCAGAGTGTCGGGGGGTTAGCTGCTGCACGAGGGGAGCTCATTCCTCAGGGTTTCCTGCAGATATTCCAGAGATTTGAAGCAACAATTTACTCCTCAGCTCACACACACTTCCCTTTCTGATTCAGGCACTTTATCTGATACACATGTACAGGTCTGTGCACGTCGTATCCACGCTGTGATCAGTGGGATTCCTGCAGAAACCTGTGACGTCTCTGAAACATCAGATCTGATTCTCTGCCAGAGGAGGCATGTGGTGTTTCTCTGGAGCTTTTGTCTTCTTCACGTCGTCAGATCATGAATATTTCACACAGTGTCGGTGTCAGATATCACAGGGTGTTAGGTTAGCTTTAAGGGGAGACTCTGCAGGTGAAAAGGGAACAAAGTCGAGGTAATAACTTCATACAAATCAAGTCAAAGCTATTTACAGAGGGACTTTTGGATATCTCTTAAGAGCATGTCAAACATGCATGTTTTTAGTGATAACGTGTGTATGAATGAGTGTTTGAATGGTTTAGAAATATGTAGAATATAGAGAGGAATGAACCTGGAGAGTTTGATGTGTGTAAGAGAGATTTCTGTGAGAGAGGTAAAGACATTTGAGCAAAAGGCCCTCAGAGAAAATGTCCTGCGAAAAGTTGTACTCTTTACACAAACATATATATATTTGAAGAAAGAAAGTATAAAAACATTTTTATACGAAAAAGTCAAGTAGTAAATGTTAAAGAGGACATCATCTGTCATGTTCAGGTTCATATGAGTGTTGGTTTCTCTACTGTGTTTCCACTCGTCTGATGGAAGACATGTCCTTCTTCCTGCAGTGTCTCTTGCTTTAATACATCTGCCTCTAAGGACGAGATGTTTGTCTTCCCCACATGTGGAAATATCTAATAATAAAGTGTTTCCATGGAGGATCAGTGCCTTTATTAACGTCCTGATGATTGGCCAATTGACCACCATGTGACGGTTTGAAATCAGGAAGTGTTTTATTTCCTCATCAGGAGGACAAAGAGAATACTGCTGCTCTACAGTGGTGTGTGTGTGTGTGTGTGTGTTGTGTGTGTGTGTGTTGTGTGTGTGTGTGTGTGTGTGTGTGTGTGTGTGTGTGTGTGTGTGTGTGTGGTGTGTGTGTGTGTGTGTGTGTGTGTGTGTGTGTGTGGTGTGTGTGTGTGTGTGTGTGTGTGTGTGGTGTGTGTGTGTGTGTGTGTGTGTGTGTGTGTGTGTGTGTGTGTGTGTGTGTGTGTGTGTGTGTGTGTGTACTAGCTGAGCTAACGTTTGTATATCAGAAGAGCAGAGGAGATGCTATAAACCTCCTGAACCACGAACACTGAAGGAATCCTAGAAGCTCGGTCATCGCTATGAGGATTACTTTGGCCACGATAATAGTTCATTGTCAATAAACATGCCTAAAAACACTCGTATCTTAGAGTGTCTGAATCTGCATTGGATTTGTGGCAGAGAGATATTTTGACTACACGAAAAGGAGTGTTAGAATAAGGTGTGATATGTACTATTTCTCTATATTTGAATGGGATGAAGGATGTTAGAGATGGCACCTTACGAGGATTACTTTGGCCACGATAACAGTGTGTTATACACCTGATTTCCTGAAAGCCAAACCCTGTATCAGATGCTTATTGTTTGGGGACATTATTGTCAGTACACTTGCGTTGTGTCTGAATCTGGATGATATGTGTGTTTCTGCTGCTGGTGCTTCAGAGCAATACCTGCAGAGAAAGAGGAAGTCTGGACACGTCTGTTGTTGATGAAAGAAAGTTCAATATAGACCTGAGATGAGTGAGGGGGATTCATGCACATTAATGCTCATAAAGATGGTTTTATCCAGTGTTTGGTGTGTTTTGAGACACCTAATCAGACTTTGATTTGCATTTTCTGATGTTTAAAGCAGACTTAAATACTCTTTGAAATGCTGGGTTAATTTGTTGCAGCATTTGAAGCTAAATTGAGTAAATGAAGGCGTATCACTGCAGGATAAAACACTCTTCTTTCAGGCAAATGTCAAGAAAAACATATCAAGTCCACATTCAGGAGTTTGTCTGTTTGTGTGTGCAGGTTTCAGCAGGAGTTAGGGAAGGGAACTCAGGACACTGAAGGCTTTGCAGACCATAACATATATATATATATAACACACTACAGGAGAGGGAAGAGAGAGAAGATCCTGTAATGTCTGGTTTTCTTGCTGCTCAGGAACCCAACAAATGATTCATATCTCTCCGTGGCTTCAGAATGAAACACTTGGCTTTGCTTTTTGTCCCTCATGGATAGCCGTACTTCTCTGTTACACTTCCTGCAGAGAGATAATTGGGCTGCTTCACTGCAACATCACAGGGTTTAAAAGGGTTGTGTGTGATGGTGTGTGTGTGTGCAGGGAAACATTACCCAGAATCCTCTGCACAGGGAGGGGGGGGGGCGTCAACAACAGCATCACCATCACAACATAGTGACGCTTAGACAACAGGAAACACATGAACCCTGCATATAACTCAGTAATAGATATTAGCTTTTGGTCTGCCTGTGTTTGCATTGTGCAATCAGTGGATATATCATTAGTGATAGGACCTCCGATATCTCACACACACTTCATTTTGCACTCATGCCTCATTTTAACACCTCGAGATCCTATTATCTGATTCAATCCCCAACGCTTCCTCCTGGACTAACTCTACTGTCTTTGTCTTGTTTTCAGAGGAAATTAAAGAGGAATCAGAGAATTTAAGGTAAGCATTCAATACTGTGTGTGTGTGTGTGTGTGTGTGTGTGTGTGTGTGTGTGTGTGTGTGTGTGTGTGTGTGTGTTGGTGTGTGTGTGTGTGTTGTGTGTGTGTGGTGTGTGTGTGTGTGTGTGTGGTTTGTGTGTGTGTGTGTGTGTGT